>CM052194.1:18556380-18607707 GCA_028455805.1 Lasioglossum figueresi
ACATATATCAGTGGCCGGGCCGCTGTGCCAACTCGCGTCTAGGTCGCGTTCTGATTGGTCCGTATTTTTCGTTAATAACTCCTAAACAAAGCCGCGGACGCCATTTCGGCAAAGGAAAAGGTTGCTTCAACTGACCCAAAGAACATACCATTTCCGGGTTTTGAAGGATTTTTTGGACACCCTGTACATACACATGTATAGCACATGTCGACAAATTTTGGAATGTGTCTAAAAAGATTTTTCCTATGATGTTGTCAAGACGATGTTGAATGTAAATAAGATATAATAAATAATATACCTCATACAATCTATCCACTCTGATACAATGTAATATGAAAATTATTCTCATTCTTACACCTATCCCCTGAGCCTCTAACAATAAGCTACAGCCAGCTACAGCTGAAAGAATTTCTAGTTAATTGCATTTAGGCATTTAGGGAGTTTGATCTTATTAATTAGTTATTAACGATTTTGGAAAGGCTTGTTGCCCGTAATGTGTAAGACAAGGACAGGTTGAGTGCGGGAATAGGACGGAGCGAGACTCGCTCGTGTCACCTACTTTCAAGGTGCTGCTAATCCCCGGATACTTACTCCTGATAACATGAAACTGTCAGAAAATTCATTAATATCTCGCTTTCCGGTAATAATTTATAACAATTTATGATCGGAGAATATAAACTGGACCATTAGAAACTTTCACAGTACATTTTCGTTTCTAATTGGTTTATAATTAAACAGTTATTAAAGATTCTTCGAACTGCTGTCCTCACATAACCTTAAATTATTTCGAACACTCACCACAAATAATAATTAATTTTCCAATTCCTGGGACATCATATATGAACTTTCTCGCTAAAAGAATCTAGAATGAAGTCTTAACTACATTCCGGATCTAATTTTGTAAAGAACTGTTGCCTAATTACTGAGTTATTAACGATTTATGAGCTGGTGGCATGCCGTATTTGACTGTCCTTGTCGCACGTTATACCTTTCTTTGTCTTACACATTACGAGCATAGGGGGAACAAGTACCCTCTGCTAAAATTGTTAATAACTAATTAAATACGAGCCCGATCTATACAAAATTGCTACTGGATTATTGCTAGAGGTCTATTCTAGTTTCTTCTACCATAAATCTTAATAAACTATGTCTGAAGAGTGAGAAAATAATTTATAACTAAGATGGTGTTAATATTTTTCAGCTAATTTCTGGATAGAGTTCCGGAAAATTGTTAATAATACTATTGTTAATATTTAACATCTAACCAAATCGAGTCAAAAACTATACGTGAAAGTAGCTGAAAGCCCACCTTGTATTCTTCAATCGTTTTAATTTATAAATTGTTGCTGAGAAGGGAGTAATTAATGAATCATCAATCGATTTGATAGATGAGTGAGAGCGGTCAATGTCTGTCCTTGTCGCACTCTGTCAATTGGATAAGTCTGTCCTTGTCGGATACCAAATCGCTCTCATGTTCGCCTAATACTCCCCTGGTAAACGGATTCGAAATGTAGCAGAAAGGAAGGTGGCACGAGCCTCTTCAGTCCTTGTCGCACACTATTGTTATCCTTGTCTTACACATATGGGAGATAGGAAAAATTAGTTCGCAATCTCGTCACACAAGTGGCGACACTTTCGCGCCACTGTTTCTCTATCTATCCTTGTCTCACACATTACGGGCAAATGTTTTCGCATAGTATGCGCCATGCGCAGCTATGTACGTAGTACGTAGTACGTACTGGTACTGGTACGTACCTGTTTAAGCACGGTAGACGCGGTAGAATAATGTCAAATGTAAATTAGTGAAACGCGATCAGCGTACAATTTCATAAATTATATTATCATGGATGAAATTAATGATAAGTTTTTCTACGTGTACAGTTCATCTTTAGACACGAAGATACAAATTAAAATGTAAGATTCAATTGTCCGTTGAATACATTTAACGTCAATATCAGCTGGTATCAGGTTACTACGATGAGTGTATTGTGAAATTTTTTCTTGACGAAAACAAGTGGATCATTACCGGTATCGTTGAATACGAGATGATCGGATTACAACGTATAATCCGAATGTCCAATAGACACTTAAAATTTTAATCATCAAAAACATAGCTCTACAAAGAGTTGAGAGAGAGAGAGAGAGAGAGAGAGAGAGAGAGAGAGAGAGAGACTTCTTAATGTAAATGGTCTTAATGCTTTAAATATATTTTCAGAGGAACGTTAGAAGGCAAAAGGCAGAGGCCAGAATACGACAAGTTACTTATAGACCCTCTATTAAAATATTCAGGTCTGTACGGCGTTAACGGCGGGCGAGGAGACTTGGCAGCTTCTCTGCAAGTATGGGCTGGTGGTAGACCTCTCGCTTTACCTGTCCACACGGCTTACAAGCATTTCACGTCGCGTTGGAAGTACGTATAACTCTGTCTGTATATAACATAATATGAAACTCTAAAGATCTAACGTAAATCACTATAAATTTTGTTAACAGAAACACTATACATTACGTCGGAAGTTTTAATTTATTTGTTAATCGCTTTACAGCTGGAATCAATGGGTGACGTTATCTATTTCTTATTCTGATTTACCGAGAGATGCTCAGTTATGTATAAGCCTTTACGATTGCGCCGGACCCGGAAGACAACTACCGGTGGGTGGTACTACGATATCTTTATTTGGAAAACACGGAGTATTTCGTCAAGGGATGCTAGACCTCAGAGTATGGCCTGGAGTGGAAGCGGATGGTAGTATACCTACGAGTACTCCAGGAAAGACTAAGGATCACGGGAAAGAACAGATGCAACGATTAGCAAAACTTGTGAAGAAACATAGAAATGGACAAATGAACAAAGTTGATTGGTTGGACAGATTAACGTTCAGAGAAATCGAATTGATCAACGAACGAGAGAAGAGAGCTTCTGAATATCTGTATTTAATGATCGAGTTTCCAGAAGCCGCTATGGACGGTATACCGGTAGAGAAAACTTTGTGTTTCGTAAATCGATCTATTTTTAAATTAAACTTCAGGTTTTATTATTACGCGTTTTTCTTTTGTCTGTCTGTATTATTACGTTAACACAGGAATTTTTTTACTTTAGTACTCTATAGTATATTACGAGAAGGACGGCGACGAAGTTGTACAACATAGAGCGCAACCGGATGTTGTAACTCTTCCGGATTACGAGATTTTACAAGTAAGTCGAACTAATCTTTTTTTTATACGAATATAGTTTCAAACTTACAAGTATATCATTATTATTAGGAAAATCTTGTGGAAGCGAAACACCATAAATTGGCCCGTAGTTTGCGCAGCGGAGGCCACACCAGAGAGTTGAAACCAACTTCAAGCGTACGCGACGCTTTAAATATAATATTAAGTTATCCTCCGACAACGGCTCTCTCTACCGAGGAACAAGATCTAATTTGGAAATACAGGTTCTATTTATCCAGTCAAAACAAAGCTTTAACGAAATTTGTGAAATGCGTGAATTGGAAAGTGGCCGGCGAAGAACGTCAAGCTTTAGAAATGTTGGCGTTATGGGCTCCACCGGATCCGGAAGATGCGTTAGAACTGCTTGGACCGGCGTTCACTCATCCAGCTGTCAGAAGATACGCTATAGCTCGATTAAACCAAGCCCCCGACGATGACTTAATGTTATATTTATTGCAATTGGTACAAGCTTTGAAGTACGAAGATTTTGAAAGTATTAAAACGGCGCATCAAACTTTAACGAAAGAAAAAGAATCTGAAAAAATTGAGAAACTAGATAGAGACGTACAAATTAACGATTCTTCTACGCCTTCGATAAATGTAAGTATTCTCATGGCTCACGGCTGCTACGAGTTGTTATACGAGATAGAAATCGAACTTTTCACTTATTACAAATAGTATGCGTAATTTGCAGTCCAGCGAGTCGGAGAGTGGAAAATTCTCAACAAACCAAGACTCCCTTATGGATTTATCGTCTTTTCTGATCACTCGAGCATGTCAGAATACGACATTGGCCAACTATTTTTACTGGTATCTTTCGATCGAGTGCGAAGATCAAAATGACCCAGCCATAAGCGCGAAACAAGACACGCGCGTTAAAGAAATGTACATTACCGTAATGGCAATGTTCTCGACGATGCTGGCTCAAGGGAATGCTGTTTGGCAAAAAAGAAGAGCCTTTCTTTTACGTCAAAAAATATTCATCGACCAATTAGTAGCGCTTGTGAAAGCGGTTGAAAGGGAAAGCGGAAACCGTAAGAAGAAGACTGACAGACTTAGGGCATTGTTAGCCGATCCTGATCCGGCGTTCAAAATTAATTTTTCTAATTTTGAACCGATACCTTTTCCTTTGGATCCAGAAATTTGTATTAAGGGCATCGTCCCGGAAAAGTACCGTCATTTTTCGCTTTCAACTTTAGAAAGTTAACTTTAGAAATTTTTTAATAATTATATGTTTTATTCTTTTTAGGGCGAGTCTATTCAAATCGGCGCTTATGCCATCAAAATTAACCTTCTTGACCACAGACAATAGCGAATACATTGCAATTTTTAAACATGGCGATGATCTACGGCAAGATCAATTAATCTTACAAACGATAGCACTTATGGATAAATTATTAAGAAGAGAAAATTTAGATTTAAAGCTTACACCATACAGGTAAATATCTTTCGAACCGTTTACGTTGCGTTGCGATATTTAAACTGAAAACTAATTGATATTCTATTCTAGGGTACTTTCGACAAGTACTAGACACGGGTTTTTACAATTCATCGAATCCACAACGGTAGCAGAAGTTTTAGCTAGCGAAGGTTCTATATTAAGTTTCTTTCGAAAACACCATCCTTCCGAAACTGGACCCTACGGCGTAGTACCTGAAGTCATGGATACTTATGTGCGAAGTTGCGGTAACTATATATCTTTAGAAACTGATTTATGTTGCTGCGATTGACACAAGCTACAGAAAAACTTGTATTTTAGCTGGCTATTGTATTATTACGTACGTGCTCGGTGTTGGTGACCGACATTTAGACAATTTGCTTTTGACAACTTCAGGTAAACTCTCTTTTCAATTGTAAAATACAAAAGCTATGATAATTATGAATAACTGAGCCGATACTTATGTTGCAGGAAAACTGTTTCATATAGATTTTGGTTATATTTTGGGTAGAGATCCAAAACCATTACCACCGCCGATGAAACTAAGCAAAGAAATGGTCGAAGCGATGGGAGGCGTGGGATCGGAACATTATCATGAATTTCGAAAACAGTGTTATACCGCGTTTTTGCATTTACGCAGACACGCAAATTTGATGTTGAATCTATTTTCGTTAATGGTCGACGCTAGTGTACCAGACATAGCGTTAGAGCCAGATAAAGCTGTGAAAAAAGTCCAAGACAAATTGCGTTTGGACTTGAGCGACGAAGAAGCAGTGCATTATGTTCAGAATCTTTTGGACCTGTCGGTAACAGCTGTAATGGCAGCGTTAGTGGAACAATTACACAAGTTCGCACAGTACTGGCGAAAATAAATTGAAATCAATCGTCGTAACGATCGCAAAGACTGTGTTCCTTTCTATTACAAGCATAGTAAGAATATATTGTATATAAATGACTATACGTCTATAAATCTAATATAATTTATTGTATTTTGGGATTACTTTAGGTAATAAATCTTTGATAATAACAAATATAGTTGGATCGTACTTCTTACACATATCTAAACTGCATATAAAGTATTTTTAAAAAGTTAACGTCGTATATTCTAGATACCGATAGAGGCTGAATTTTTGTTTTTCATAATATACTTGTTTTAATAATTTATTCAAATGATACTTCGTAAGAAATATTGAACACAATTATTATAGTATCGGGATGTTATGAAATACCACCAAAAACGTATTCATTTTACATATAATCTGTTACGTAAATATTCATATATTTATTTTATCTCTTAGTTACAATCTTGTATGTCGTGCACACTGTAGAAATAAAAAGCTAATTATTGTTAGTGACGAAAATATCAAATTGCTATTGATATAAGAACGCAGCAATGCTATTTTATTTATAGTATCACTTTATGCCACTTACATTTTATTACTTCAATGAAGCAATATCTCTCTCTCTATATATATATATATATATATATATATATATTCCACCTGACGATTGTATCAGAAAATTTTTAATAGAAAGTGTAACTCTATAATTTCCCCATTTCGAATTATAATAACTATATATATTCGTAGGTATAGAAAATTTCTTTTATGGTATTTCTTTAAGTGGAAGATATATATGCACATATATATTTATACAGGTAGATATACGTGTACGTAAGTACATATATATACATATATATGTATATGCACAAATATACACGAATCTAAAGAAATCAAAGGATGTGATTAAAATTAACAATTCAGTCCATTTTTTGCAGAATTGATTTTCTTCTACGTTCACCCAAAAAACATTCTATCAAGTTTGTCTCATTTTCACAAAACGTTAATAACTTTGAATTAATATATATTTTTTCTTGACAATATAATATAATATATATGTGACCATAATTGAAAACGCCACGGGAAATAAAAACAAATTTATTTTTGATAACATGAGTTTATAAAGAATATAATATAATCATTTCTATTAGGATACAATGGCAAATCTGTCTTGTTTGAGATCCACAAATTATTTTGCACATACGATTTGCTTCAACTCGCATCCAGAAACATTTGTTAAAATATACATTTCACCGGTATACCGGACTAATTATTCATAAATAATTGATAAATTCATAAATTATTCATAAACAATTATGCAATAATTCTGATTAATTTAAATATATTACAGAAATATAATTGTCCTTTGATATAATCGACGATTAGTTTCTAACGATTATCCGAATATTTCAATTTAAAATAGACATAGTTTCTTACACGAACGTGAATTCGAATCAAACACGACAGATTTTCACGTTGAAACCGTTTTATCCTTTACATCGCATCAACACACAGATTACACATCGTTACAGATGAAATAATAGGCTTGTTTGTTTCTCGTAAATGTAAACTAGTACCTACAAAGTAAACACTGTACGTCTAATAACACGATCCTCGGATCCGCTCAATCCTATGCACCTGTGATCACTTACAACATTAAAAATTTCTATCAGCAGGCAGTTTATTGAGCGAAAAGAACGGACAGCGAAGAACTTATATATATGAAAAATTAAGTCTTCGAATGATAGCCCAAAAAGTCTTTACTTGTGTATTTTACAAATATTTTAGGGCGTACATTATATTGGTACTTTATTGAAGATATATTGTGCATTTATGTTTTTATACAATCACTCGAGCCCGGTCCGTGGGTATTAGACGAAAAAGATTGTTTATTAAAATTCAACTCTATGTGGAGTAGCAGTAACTTTGATTACTCTTTCGCTTTTTAATAAAAAAATCGTGACAATGTATAAATATTCTACAATTATTTTACCTTAACTCGTTCGTCGTAATTGCAAAACGAATTATTAATAGATCGAATGGTATTTTCGTTGCAACAATTACATAATCCAAAACGAGCAATCGATAGGTTTTACTACTACTCCAACGATCCACAGCGAAACTTTACAATATACACATCGCATGCATTTGATATTTAAAAACGTATAATAGTAAGAAATTTGTCTTATGTCAAAGTATCAACATACCGGGGGGGGGGAGAGTGTGTGTGTGTGTGTGAAAAGAGAAGTTATTATGGGGACTTGTACCGAAGTATCAACAATACCTCAATATAGCAAATAATAATAAGATCATAGTGTTTTTTTTCAATGAAACCATATCTCTTCTTGTTAATTACAATGTGCTTACATATCGAATTCTATATACGGATTAAATCTGTTGACGATATATATGTATATATATATATATATAGATATAGATATATATATATATATATATATAGATATATACATATGTGTGTATATATATATATTTATATATATATGTGTGTGTGTGTGTGTGTGTATGTGTGTGTATATATATATATATATATATATATATATGTATATACACACACACATACATATGTATACATTTTGTCGATATGTATACATATATATATATATATATATATATATATATATATATATTTAATAGTTATAAATTATAATAAGAATAAGAATCTAATTATAACCTTACGTTTAGTTACTTATCATCTTAATATTATATTTACACTTGAAAATAGACTCGAGTTTATCTATCAATGGCTGCAATGTCCAAATAGTCTATAAAAACAAGGACTGTTCTCATAGCATAACGCTATTACCCATCATAATGTATTACCTCTCTGTAGGCCTGGTGGCTGGTACAGAACTTTCTACAAGATCGTGCCTTTCTATGGGGGAGTTCTCCAATGTGTAATCGACCGGATATCTTTCGGTATAAGTTGGGGTAGCTTCTCCTTGTTGTCTCAATTTTAATTCATCCGACTGTTCCTGATAAAAGCTTTGAGACGCCTCGATGTTCTGCGAGGATGATTGTTCGCTTTTTTCTATATCGTCCGTAGAATAGTAGCTCTGACTGGCTTCACTCTCTGGTCTGTGATCGTAGTAACTGGGAGAAACGTTATGGCTGGAGTAACTCGGTGTAGCCTCCTCTGGGTTAAAGTAGCTTTGACTGGCTTCCTGGGGATTACCCTCGTAATAACTGGGAGTGACTTCCTCTTGCGGATCTTCGTCCAGTCTAGAATTTGTTTCTTGGCCAACCGGTTCGTAGTAACTGGCAGTTACTTCCTGATGATGAGCATAATAACTGGAAGGCTCGTTTCTATGATCTGTGCTCTCGGTGACAAAATTCTGGGAGGGAGTCTCTTCTAGGCCGGGCATAGAGATCGGCACCTCGTAAGACGTTGAAACGTTCTGCTCTTCGTAGCTAGAAGTCGGCACAGAATCTACATGAGTCGACGTAATGTCTGGGTTCAAATTGTACGACGACGTCGGTATCTCGGGTACCCCATTGTCATGGATAATCGTATGCTCCGCGCTCGATGACGCGATGTTCAATTCTGCGCAAGGTGGAATCTCGCAGGACGATGTACTTATTGCACTTTCTTGATCCGGGTCTCTTTCCTGATTCTCAGGAGTTTCCGGCACATAGGACGAGCTCGCGGTTTCGTCCTCGTTCAGCCCGGAATTGTTCGTGGAGACCGAGGACGTACCGATACCGTCGGCACCGATATCGTTCGACTGAGACGGCATGTTTCCTTCCTGGCTAATTTCCGTATCGGTTTCCAAGTTCTCTGAAATGTTTTCTGCCTTGCCTACATCGTAGCTTTGCGTTGGGAACGTTTGATCGTCTATCCCCTCGTCCATGGTCGTTCTCTCCTCTTGACTTTGCATCAGCTCGTTAAACGATTGAGTAGGCGCGTTCGTGCTTTCTTCCGCAGAAGTTTCATACGATTGAGAAGCCTCGTTCATCTTCGAATGCTCGAACGACTGACTCGGTGGTTCCGTAACGATCGCTTCTTCGTCCGTTTCCATGGGTTCGTAGGTTATCGATTGTGAAGGCTCTCTAGAGTTCTCGGATTTCGTAGCGGATTGACTAGGCAAATCGGTAGAGTCGGTAGTCGCTGCCACGCCAAACTGTTCGTACGACTGTGACGGTGTTTCGTGACTAGTCTCGGAATTCGTCTCCTCGAATTGCAAGTCCAAATTTCTTGAAACGATCTCCGGTTCTCCTTGAGATGACGGTTCGTCCGTTCGACAGCGTTCCGATTTCTTTGCTGAACTCGCAGCGTAACTTTTCGATTCTATAGCTTCGTCCACATCCATGCGTTCGTCCAAACGATTCAACGATTCTGCAGGTAGAATTTGTGCCGTTTCTTGGACAACTTCCACTTCGTTGGATGTTGGCGCTTGTTCCGGTGCTGTAGGGGAATCAACTTTATCGTCGGGTTGCTCGTCGAACGTTAATTCTTTAAGTTTCTTTACGTTTTCGGATTCTTGCGATGCGCCCGCATTTATTTCGTTCGACTCTGTCACTTCGAAGCTCGTACGCTCTACAGGCGACATTTTCACACTGGATTCGGATGTGACTAAAGCAGTTTCGTCCATTACAGGCATGTCGCTCGTCCGAATAGATTCATCGGGCTGCTCTGAAATATCTACATGCGCCGTACCATCGTTATTGCTAGACTCTTCGTTTCGTTCGACCATATTCGCGTTAGGACTACTCTCCTCTTTATCGATCGACGGCTGTAAAATCATCTCTTCCGAATTTATGGGAACTTGTTGAGACGTGTACACTTCTCCCAGAGGTGCTTCCGTATTTTGTTCTTCTAAAATAGAAGGCTCGTTCGTCGATACAATGGGTTCTTGAGAAGACGCGGAGACCTCTTGAGATACGTTCATCTCCGACGTTACGGTGATGTCTTGCGATTGTACGGATTCCGTGGAAGCAGGTGATTTCGAGACAAGCATCTCCGAAACTGCTACATCTGCAAAAGTCTGATCCGTCGTTATCGATTGTTCTACTACGGTGGAACCGAACTGAACATTTTCCGTGTAGGTGTCGTCTATTATAGGCATCGAGGGAGTAGTCTGCACTTGCGAAGTTTGTATAACTATACTATTTGGTATCGAAACCGAATACGAGACGCTGGGCATCGAAGCAGCAACGTTTTGTTCTTTCCGAGATTCTGCGGGTATGTTACTTTCTAAATTCGGCAACACCAGGTACTGCGTAGTTACGGGAACATCTGTTCTTGCAATTTCGGCCGCGTTCGAACTTTCCATGATCTCTCCGATATCTGGCATAGAATTGCCAGGAATTTGGATTTGCGCCTCGCCCGTTGAAATGTAAGAAATGCTAGGATTAGTTATCGTAATTGGCAATTCGAGAGAAGACGGGATGGTTGTGACGGTCGAAACAGAAGGTGTTTCCGATTGTATGGGTAAATTGCTAGGGACCTCTAACGGGGTCATTATAGGTTGATTCAAGGTCAACGATGTCTCCAATACAGAAGGAGAAGAAATCGGTTCTGTAGGGGGGATGATAGTCGACTGTAAAATGGTCTGATTGATCAAACTCGTTTGAGTTAAGCCAGCAGTCATCACGTTTCCGGCTGGATTTTCGGACAAATTGATCTCTTGTTGGAAATCTGTGTTGGCCAGAGCAGCCGCTAGGATATCTTGATTCGATGTTTGTATCACTTCCGAAGTGGGGAAGCTTTCCGATATAATTGTTTGCGTAGGTTCTCTAGAACTAGACTGTATATTTGGCAATGCGCCGTTGTCAAATTGTAGAACAATATTGTCTAGCGTACCTGCTTCTCCCAACGAACTAGGATCGATGTACAATGTTCTCGTGCCGTCTGGATTTTGTGTCGTGCCCTCCAACGACATGAGAGCGTTATTGTCGAGTGGATGTATCTGTCCCTGTTCATCGATGGTCACTAAAACGTATGTTTGCGTACCATCGCTGCTCTCCGTTGGTAAGGCCATTATTTGCGGTTGCGTAGGTATCTTCGAATCTTCGACTTTTTCCGATGCTTCGCCGCCTCTCTCGATACCGAACTTGTCTCCTTTGGCTTCCTTTTGTACAGTTTCGGAAAGCACACCTTCCACTTTCATTTTCTTCTCGGGCTCGATAGGTTCTAGCGGCGGAAGAGACAAAGAAGTAGAAAGATTTGCGCTTACGCTAGCCGCAGCTGCCGAATTCATTGTTACGTTGAACAAATTCTTCTGTTGCTGGGGGCTTTTACCTACTGCGTGATGACTTTTTATACCAGATTTCGTCGGTGTAACAGGATGCTTTTGTTGAGTGATCTTCGACATACTAGGCACATTTGCCAGTGATCCGGAAACGGTTTGTTTCCCCTGAATGTTCTGCACAGCTGTGATCGCTGGTTCTTGTACTTTTTGCACGACGATCTTTTGCTGCGTCTTCGATTGTCGGCCGCCACGGGGAACAATTACTTTTTGTACGGCCGATGTAGGCACAGCTTTCCCCTTTTGAACATGCGAACTCATACTCATCGTTTGTTGGCTACCACTTTGAGGTGTGATATTTTGAATCGGAGAACCTTGTTGTACCATCGTTTGTTTAATTATTCTCTTTCCTTGTCCAGTAGTCTTCTGCCCGGAGACAGTATTCTGCAATACAACCGTGTTCATCGCACTCTTCGACTGCCCGGATCTTCCTTGTGAAGACGACATTGCAACCTTCTGAGATTTTTGTAGCATAGGTAATTGCACTTTTTGCTGTACAGACTGATACTGTACTTTGCCAGCCTTGGATGGACTTTTTGCGGCGATTGCTTTCACTTGTTGTCCTGTTATCGGTGTCAAAACCGTGGCTTTCGAAGCGATACCTTGAGGACTTAAAATCGTTTTCCCGCTAATAGCTTGAGATATCGGGGTTAAAATAGCTTTGGATGTACCCAAGTTCTGCGAGGACAAAATGGTCCCACCTTTCGTGACTAAAGTCTTCGATCCAATAATCGTTTTACCACCTAGAGTAGAAGCGCTTATCGGTGTATAAATTCCGCCTTTTGTAAGGATCCCTTGAGATAACGTTCCTAAAAGAGCTGTCTTACCAATCGTTCCGGAAATCGGAGTCAGTACACCTTTCGACGTTATTATACCTTGCGTGTTGATAATTTTATGGCCTGCCGGAAGCTTCGACGTCGCCGGAGACACACCGTCGCCTTTCGGAGCGATCACCGTTTTCGAATTTATAATACCCTGTGGACTGATAGGACAAAGTACTTGTCCTTTACTCGTCATAATTCGCTGTACCTTGTTACCTAGAGTTTTAGCGATATTTAACGGTAACATTTTCGTTTGTCCAGACTGCGCCGATGTCAAAATTACTACTTTTCCACCTTGCTGAACTACTTGGGTATTTCCAGCGGCTTTCCCGGTCGATAAAGCTATTTTTTGTTGAGTGCTAGGTTTCCCTTGCACGCTATAGCGTAGCTGTTGTCCCGCGGACGTCTGTACCACTACGTATTTACCCGGCGTACCTTTTTGCGTTAAAAGAGGGGGAACTTTGCTCGTTGCCGGGGCACTTTGGAATTTGATACCTTTTACTCCACCGGTTAACGGAGGTACTATTGTTTTTATACTAGTAATCGTAGGTTTAGCTTTACTTTTGTTC
The DNA here is from genome assembly GCA_028455805.1 of Lasioglossum figueresi. Classification (NCBI taxonomy): domain Eukaryota; kingdom Metazoa; phylum Arthropoda; class Insecta; order Hymenoptera; family Halictidae; genus Lasioglossum; species Lasioglossum figueresi. The sequence goes on from CM052194.1 coordinate 18,569,524, forward strand.
TTCAAGATTGCAGGAGTACCGCTCTTTTTCTTCGTGGGCGACACTTCGGTTGTGTTTTCGCTCAGTTTGTATTGCGTTTGAGTGTGCGACACTATCTGAGTGGTAGGGGTGAAAGACAGTGTCGCCGGTATCGTACTAGAGGCTGGTATGATGGAAGATATAACGACAGGCATTTGTTCAATGTTTTCCGGTGTTAAAACATCTTCGCTAAGAACGAATGGCATCGAGTTGATATCCAATTCCATGTCTGCCAAACTGTGGGAGCTTTGTTGAATGAATTTTTCAGTCGCGGCTGTTGTGGTAGAAGCTTTCGAAGTTTTCAAATTCAACTGTTCGTTTTGCGCTTCCATCATCGCAGCAGTTTCTGCTTCTTCGGCTTTTAGCACTTGCAGCTTTTTAGTCAACGACATATGGGATGTCACTTTCGAACCAGTTTTCAATTTCACGTTCGACGCCAAAGATTCGATTTTCATTACTTTCGCCTTTGGACCGCCTTTCTGATCCGATCTTTTTGGACTTTCTGCTTCTAGTTTATGTTTCATCCCTTTCTGGGGAAACTTGTCCAATAATTTTGATTTTAAAATCTGCATAGGCTCGGTTAATGTAACATTTTTAATTATCCGGGGCATCTCGCGTTTCTTCACTGGTACTGCAACGTCGGACGACGGTGACGGTGACGGTGACGGTGTAGACGTTGACATCCGCGAAGATTCGTCGATTTTTTGTATATCTACGTTAATCGATTTCGAAGCGTCTTCGGTAGAAGGCGATCGTGCTAGCGACTTGGATGCGTTGTCCAGTTCGTTCGATGACGATGTCGACGATGCAAACTGATCTACATGTTGGAACACGGTATCGTTCACTTTTGCATCAATTTCAAGGTTCTGATCAACCACTACCTCTATACCTTCAAAATTGCTGACAACCGTTACCTGCGAGTGATTTTCTTCGTTTCGAACGCTAGGCAAAGTCTCAGCTTTCTTGGGTGATTCTTCGTTAGCTTTCGCATTTTGAACTGTTTCGGCAGAAGTACTCGCAGCGTCCGCGTCTTCTTCAGATTTCTTCTTTGTTGATTTTTTACCTTTCTTTCCCTTCGAAGCCGAAGCCGAAGCCGAAGCCGAAGCCGAAGCCGAAGCCGAAGCCGAAGAAGCCGAAGCCGTGTCCGAGTCATCTGCTCCTCCTTTTTTCTTGTCGATGTGCAAAGTTTTCAGAAAAGCTTCTTGAAACGTGTTCGACGATTTTTCTTCGACCGATAGCTCCTTATCTTTCTTTGATTTAGCACCAGTCTCTGGGGTAAACTTTCCTTTGTACCTTGTTTGCATTGACGATTTCTTAAGAGGTTGCTGCTGCTCGCCTGCCGCATCTTTCAGTACTTGTTCCGAGCTTTCTAATTTCAATTCTTGTTTTTGGACGTCTGAGGTTTCCATTTCGATTTGACGAACTTCGTCGTTTGTTGGTAAAGCTTCTTGAGTTTTTGTCTCTTCTTTCGATTCCTCTTTCGTAGTATCCTCGCTCTTTATATCCGAATCAAGTTTCTCGGAAAATACGTCTTCCTTCCCTTTCAAAGGGTCTGTTTCATCCGCATTTGCATCGTTCTTAATCGCTTCTGCATGTTTTAGTTTCTCCTCCCCGCTATCTAATTCAGGTTCTATAGTAGATTTATTAACAGAGGCATCCGAATCAAAAAAATCAATTTGTGATAATTCAAACTTTTTAATCTGTGACTTTTTCGGCGGTAGCATTTCGACAGTCTTCAAAATATCCATTTGCGGAGGAGAAGTTTCTTTTTCTGTTGAAATTTTCGGCTGAATTGCACTACAAGATTCTATATTTAGATTTTTCAAATTTACTGTCCGAACATCGCTCGAACTCGATAAATTTTCAGTTTCCATTGCGATGTCCTTCACTTTCTCGGGTTCTAGCAACGTATCCTTAGTTTCTGCAACGCTTTCTACTTCCCGAGACTTTGTATCTTCGGAAAAGGCAGACGCGCATTTTTGCGAATCTTTTTCTTCCAAGGGAATCGTCATTTTTTTATAAACTTCGTTGGAAGCATGATTGTCACTGTCTTTCGTATCTACTTCCGTAACGACTTCGTCTTTACGCGTATTGCTTTCAGTTACGTTACTTTGTAATTCGATGCCGGAACAATTAAGATTATTCTCTACTACGTTCGATACGATGCAAGAGATCTCTAATTCTTTTTCTACTTCAAACTCAATTTTCTCGCTTGTTTTCTTGTCAGTTGGTGACAATTTTTTATTTCTTTTTGTTCTACCTTTCACCTTTTCGGAACTCTTCTCCTCATTTTCAGATTGGCTTTCATCAGTCTTATATATTCTTTGATCTAAATCCTGCACATATATGTCAGATTCTAAATATTTTTTATTCGGTTTTCGCTTTCTCCCACTGTACGAACGTTCGCTATCAGACTCCGAAGTTCTCCTTTCGATTTCAAATTTTTCCAAAAGCTTTTGGCTGTTCTTATTATCCTTTATCCTCGGACTTTCGTTCCCGCTAGCGTTGCCACCGGTGCCGTGTAATAAATCCGACTTTCTTGGTCTGCCTCTACGTTTTCTTGCTTGCGGAGTGACGTTTAATTGATCATTGCGTAACAGAGTTTCCGCAAGGTTGAGATTGATTCCTTGATCTTGATCCGGCATGTCGGCGTCCGATGTTTCGCTTTGGTCCGGAAGCGTGTCGGCGGATTCGGAAACCGTTTCGTCCTCCGTTTCCGTTGTAAATCGTTCCGAAGAAATTTCATCGATTTCTTTCGAAGGTAGCTCCGTACTTTCTGTATTTTCATTATCGATATCTATACTTTTATATTCCGTTGGTTTATCAACGCTAGCTTCGCTTTGCACATTTAATTCTTTATCTTCCGATAGTTCTACCTCGGTATTTGTTTTAGGAACTTGTTGCGTTTCAGTTTTTGGAGAAGTCGTAACAGTTTTACTTTCGTCCTCGGACTTTTCAGCCTCAAATATTCCTACGGCTTTTAACTCTGTATTACGGTCACCGGTATCGGATTTCTGTACATCCGCAGACATATTTTCGGATTCCAATTTTTCCGATACTTTTTCAGCCTCGTTGTACATCGGCTTGTCGTCTTCTTCTACGAGTTTTTTGCACTTTCCGTATTTCTCTAAATCCTTCACACCTAAAGACATCAGTTCAGCCATCTTTTCATTCTCAATTCCGCGCGACTTAATATTATTGTCTTCGTCCGCAGTTTTGTTTTCCGCTTCTTTCTCCTGTTCTGTTTTTAAAGCTTGACTCATTTCAAACTCTTTTATAATTTCTTTCTTTTGGTGAAACGCGCGTGCTTTTTTCCTTACAGGAGGTATAGATAGTTCCTCTTCGTGAAAATCAAAACAAGATAATAACGACTTCCTATCATCTTTATTAACTGTATTGTATTTGCTTTCATTATCAGAGTTGGAAGATTCTTTTCCCTTCTGCGATCTCTCGGCACACTCGTTCATCTCAACGTCGAGCGTTCTGTCCTTCTCCCGATCCGATTGCTTGTCGAAAAGATTCGATTTAAAACTTTTCGTTATATTAGTATTATCTGTTTCGGAGTGCTCCATTATATTAATCGATGTCAACTTCTCCGTTTCTTTAAGTAATTTGTCAGTTTCTGCAATAATTTCATTAGGATCCGGTAGCGTGTTATTCTTCCGATCGGATTCTTCCGACTTGTCGAGATCAAAGTGACTTCTCGTTGGTGAATTATTCACAGGCGTCGGATCGGATTGTTTGCTTTGATTCGGATTGACATCTTCATCGGATTCGTCTTCCCAATCTGCCAATATGGTATCGCGAATTTTCGGATCCATTTTCTTCTTTTTAGCAGCTTTCTCGTTTTGTTTAATTTGTTTCCTTTTCCCAGATTCCCCGCTGCTTTTACTTCTGGACGATTGACTTTTTTCTTTTCTCACGTACTTTCTTTTCGGAGTATCTACGTCCGAGTGTCTACCCCTATACTGAGAATAAGTGCTCACTTTTGTTTTTGACATCGGCGAACTTCCAGACCTATGACTTTTTATATGACAGATAATAACGTTAACGCGAGAAGAAGTGAAATTGCACAAATGACAAGGATATTGCGGAGAACCGGTATTATTTGGTGTTGACGGTAAACTGCTCGGCTGTTGACGAATTCGAACTTCGTGATCGCTTTCTCGTAAAAATCTAGGATGCGTGATCTTCCTTGCAACTTCCATGGTGTTGTCGCTTCTTCTAGAAGTCTCCTCACGTTCCTTCTTTTTCTTTGTCACCTTTTTATCTCCGAATAAAGCTGATATGTTTGGCTTCTCCTCTGGACAAAATTTATCACGGTTCAAAATGTCTGGATCGCCTCCGGTTAACTTCTCAGCCATTTCAACGTCTCCAGGGAATTTATCCATATACCGAGAACCATCTTTGCTTTTGCTTCTATATTTATCTGCAAACAGTCGTATTATATATAATATAGTATAGTCGAATTTAATAAGTCTATTAACACGTTGACTGCCGTGGCGGTCGCGGCTGACCGGCGCAATCAAACTTAATAGATAATAACCCGACACGCGAGCATGTGCCAATATCTTTATTTTGGCGAAACTTCTGAAAACTGGTCTCACTTGAGTTAGCTGAAATTCGAATACGTATTTATATGTACGATGCAATTTATAAAACTAACGAAATACGCTTGGCAGTCAATGCGCAGAGATTTGTTCCAAGAAAAGAAAATCAAAACAAAACATACCAAGTCCTTTTCTGATGAACTCGTCTTTCTGCGTACAATTATATTTATAAATTTGTTGATAGTTTTTTACAAATTCACTGAAAATAATGAAAATTCTATATTAATTGTGTACACAAACAAATAAATACCTACGAACTGAAACTACAATGTAAATATAAATGGGTAAATGGACATTAGCAAAAGAATATTAATGCCAAATAGCTTACTAGGTGTCTTCTTGAAAGAACTTGACAGCAGCTATCAAAGGCTTCTTTTGAAACTCGTCTTGAATGTCCTTAGGTAAATTATGGAACCCAGTAACTTGTCCGGGCCACCAACAGGCTCCGAGTTTTACCCATACTATGTCACCGTCCAAGTAATTGATCTCTGTTTGTTCGCACATCTTAAAGAGCTTTTCAGTTTTACTTCTTCACAATATCAGCATCTAAGTTCAAAACGATTACGTTCCTTTTTACATTTGTTATATTGACAAGCACCTTTACTAATATTAGCTGCTCCGATATATAACCGTACGAAAGACTTAATCTATCGACTGAAATATAGTCTTACACGTTTCGTACGAGAAGCCAGCCATATATATATATATATATATATATACATATATATTTTTTATATATATATAAAAAAAACAAATGCAATTCCCAAAAGAAACTAGATTGGTTTAAGTTCCCGGACACCTTTTGATTACGTTTCCTTCATTTCGGAGCTTACGAACATTAAAATACATGTACCAAACGTTAAAATACTTTCAGTCTCTCCGTATAGATGCGTTTGAACAGTAAATATGTAAGACAACTCTCGGTCGCTAACGAGTTCTCGAAAGAAAACATTTACAGAGGTTTGAATAATTACACATTGATCCAGATCTATCGATTGCACACATAAACATTTGCGTTAATATCGAATGTCCAACGTATTCTGTTACAAATGAATAGTACGAAAGAGCGTATTAACGAAATCGTGATTGTTATTTTGGAAGAGTGTAGCAACGATTCGTTAGCACACAATCGAACAAAAATATTCGCAGACGAAAACGAAAGAACCAGTTCAATTTGCGCGAGCACTGTTTGGCGTTTGAAAATACGATGAACTTCTCGGCCATATGTAAGCAAGTGGCCGTGCAAATTGGATCGGACGTGTATTCGCGGGAAACCAGGAGCGAGCGTCGCTCCACTCGTCGTGCACCGCTTCTTCGTTGACCCTGGTCTCGATGCCGACGTTGTCCGCGGGAGCCACGTCGGGCATCTTAGCCCGCGAATTCCGTGATTGGATGTGTTTTCACACACAGATACACTATTTGTGAATGCTGCGGCTCTCCCGGCTGTTTGTTAGAGCGACGCCGCGATAGAGTTTGTACACCTCCTGAATTGGCGAGCGTCCCAGGAAAAGAAGCAAGTTTCTCTTTTCGGCTCACCTCTTATCACCCAGTCACTACACACTAGAAGACTTCGCGAGCACCTCGATCGCTGACCACGCGACGTTGCTGCGCGCACATACAACCGCGAAAAGTGCAAGCCAACCCCGAACGTAATCGACACATTCAACATTCAACGCTCTACGTCGCTCGTACGACGTACGTACATGTTCAGTTCAGTTTCCCGACGTGCAACGGGGCTCCGTACGGTGGATGGATGTGTAGAGATGGATGCTTTGCTTCCTTCTCTCTCGTTGATCGAGATCTCGATTCGACAGTGCTACCAACTACTGCGCGCCAATAACCTTCTCGCGTTCGCTCATTCTATTTTAATTATTCTTCCTCTATTTTATAAGTGTGTCTGCGTCGTTGCGTCGCTTCGTCACTCATCAATTAATATTGACACGTTCGAAACAATGAAATAACGCGGACCGTCGATGCGTAAATTTTTCTTTATTCAGAAATTCGGGGAAAAAGCCAGTTACGAAATTTTTCAATGCTTTTCAAAATAATTGATTCAAATAGTGGCAATTTTATTTGAAATATTTCACTTGTTTTACCTCTGAATCGTAAATTTCCAAAAAAGAGTCTATATATATATATATATAGTACCCGTGACGAGGAACAAAAGACTCACAGGAGCCGTATGTAGATTGTAAATTAATCGTTTTTTTTTAAAACAACTTTAAAGTTTTGTAAACTATAATCTTATTATTACATACATATGTTTACAGGCTGTCTGCCAGGGTTTCTAGATAATTTCTTGGATTTTAATATTATCCGTTTTCGCGCGCGAGTCGCACATTTTATTTCGACTGTTCTCTATTTTACGGTAAAATTGTTCGCGTCATTGATCGATTAATATTGACGCATCGATTCGAAATAAATAATATGGACCATACATACATATCGATGTATGTTCATTTATTGAAAAATTAGGGGGAAAAGTTGTTATAAAAGTTGAAAGGTTATAAGGATCGGAGTGATACGTAGCATATATGCATATATATATACAATATCGATACAATACGCATACGTTCCGCGGCTTATTCTTTCAAAACGGTATGTTAAAAATGTTCACGCTCGTAATAATTTATTCCTTATGGCGTTCGTACGATATTTACATTGACATAGATCGCGATAGTCGATACGACTTTAATTAAAATAAAATGATATAATGTTAACATGTCAAGTAACAAGTAAAAGCCCGATGCAAATGAAAATAGAAATTAGTAGAAACAAGTAAGCATTGTCATGTAATTATACAGTTACTTGAAATTTTGATTTTAGATTTTAGAAAATCCGACTGCAAAGTTATCTGTGTAAAAGTAAAAACAGTTAGTTTGATATTATTCTTGCAACAGTTGGCTGGCCCGTGTCGTCGGGCGGGTAAGTGGAATTTTGACGATATTTTCCAGTAGAGGCGCTGTCGTTTTGCGTCAATGTTTACCATTCGTTTCCGGTTTATGTCGTGGTTTAACGACGTTCTTCATTTTTCATTATACGTCCCTTTGTTACGATAAGTGCGCATACATCTAAGTTGCGTGCAACGCGTTCGAAGATTTACCGCTTGATATATGAAATAATAGCGTGGATTAGAACGAATATTACGAGTCTCATGATCGTAACGATACCGGAAGTTCTGTAGTTTCGTTATCAATACGTATATTCATAGTTGACAGAAATGGCGACTGCTGTACCGTCGAGATTCGCGATACTCAGTCTCGACGACGATGATTGCGAACCGAAGAAGACTCAGAAGAATGTTACCGCTAACAAGACAACCCAAAAAGCGAAAACTGTCAAATCGAAGCAGCAACAACAGCCAAAAAAGGATGACAAGAAAAAACAAAACAAGGTATGACGCGTGTAGTACATATTTGTTTTTTTGGTTTTTGATTAGCCGGTAAAGATCAGAATACTTTACGGATACTTTTGGCGGGAATGTCTGCATATTTCAAATTGTCCAGTTCTATTTCAAAGAATCTTTAAGAAATGCAAATCTTCAAACGAAATCTTTGAAAGACAGACAAGCGATAGAGTTATTATAGTATCCCACAAATCGAATATAATATGTTTGAACAATGTTCGTATTTATTTTACAGGGGAAAAAGAAAAAACCTAACAAGGGTAATAATGAAAACCAACAGTGGGAGCAATGGAAAGAAAAAGATACAATGGTAGGTATACAGTATGTGTGCAGTTTTGTCAAGTTTATTTGTCGATAGCCTTGTAAATATTTTCGTTTTTGTTAATGGAGTGACGATACTAAGGACGGCATAGGCTCGACTTATATTTGCGAAAATATTGTGATTTCCTTAAGGCTATCGAGGAAACGTTTGAGCAAGAGTTGCATCAAGCCATTTTACTGTCGAAGTTGGCTTACGAAGAGCAGCTAGTAAGCGTGGGTCCTACTAAGGCAGAAAAGGATCAGGAACCGAATAAGAAATCTGGGAAAAAATCAAAAAAGGCCACTATGACGTTGGAAGAATTTAATAGCTTAGGATCGAACAATGTTCAAATTACAGTTGTACCCACAGACTGTGCAGATCCAAAACCTAAAGGTAATATTTAATTATTCTTTAGACTTTTTTGAAAAAAGGCCGCGACGAATAACACGTAAGAATTTGATAGATATGGATAAAGAATTTTTCGACGCGGTGGAAAAGGAAACGAAAAAAGAGATTACGAAGGAAAAAGAAAAGGATATATTAAGGACAAGACTAAAAAGAATCGACGACGAAATCACTTCAGCTCAATTGAGGGTAGAAGTAGAGAAACGCGATGAAATTATAAACGAATTAAGAACCGAGGTTGAAAATTTGAAAGAAGAGCTGACACAAGTTAAAAAAAGAAACAAAAAGCTATATCAAATATTATCTCACGGGGAAAGTAAGTTACGATCGCTTAATTAATCGTTAAACTAAAATTAACTGTAAGTACAACAAATTTTTGTTCTTTCTCAGTGAAAGATAAAGCATCTGTATTAGCGGAAGTAGCTAAATTACAAGAAATAAGGGACGAGTTAACATCGGAAGTAGCATCTTTACATGCGCAATTAGAACAAGAAAGGTCCAAAACGCGTACTACAAGCGCGGATGTCAAACCATCTAAGCAAACTGTAAGATTTAATCTAGGATGAAAATAAATATATGTCATAATCTGAAACATTTTATGTAGCAAAAGCAAAATAAATATTTGTTTTCTAGAACAAGAAGAGGCCGGCTAGTGAAAATGCCTAAACTACAGAATAATTTTGTTGAACGTAAAAACTGAAACATTGTGATCTATAAAACTTAATTTACCGCTATTGATTATTTTACGTATTAATTAGCTAACAGTCATAAGACTGATGTATAATTGTTAAAACTTAAGATCTCATGATATTATATATCATATTCAATCTCCAAGCATTGAGATCAGTTTCTTAGGTAAACATTTTTTAAAGCATAAACGATCATTCGGTAGGAATATAGTCATGATCGTATATTTTCTAAACTGTGCATTTTTACACATTCGAGTTTTCTTTTGCATACGATATACAAAAATGTTATACTTTTGTTATTCAATTTCATATGCAAGCGTGATCGAATCGATCAACACGGATCTTGCAGTGAAGTTTCGAAACAAAAAACTGCTGCAATACTACTTCCAACATGAAAACTTGGCAGTGAACGTCATCTTCCAGATATTATACAAACTTTATGTTAAAATAGGTCAATAAGTAAGACACGTTATTTTAATCGTTTTGTAATAAATATATTTTGCAGTATACTCGTTGACATTAATAATTTCCTTAATATTTCGTTGAATCGATGGTACCGATAAAATTTTAAAAATGCATTTTGTACTTGAAAAACGATAATGTCAAATCGAATGATATACCTTCGTAGAAGATAAACATTGAGAGATGATCAAACTACTCTTTCTCTGAGACTGAGATAGGATAGTACACTATAAAACCATAAATTTCAGGTCCTAAATGTAAGCCATATTTATATACAAACTGTCATGAATGTATCAAAGTAAGTAATAAAATAAGTATATTTTCACAGATTGTTTCATACGTACTTACTTTGCAAAACAAATATAATATAATAATATTTTAATATACCCATCCCGAAATTTTCTGTAACGTATATATGTATATTTTTCTTAGGTTTGAAAGTACGTTTTATTTGTATTGTACATTGAAGAAAAAGGATAATACCTTTATAAAGAGAGAATACAAAGTGATTACACACACACACACACACACACACACAGATAGACAGATAGAGAGTATCTACACATTTTTGCTTTATAAATTAAGTTTCGAATAAAATGTTTTGTGCCGCCATAGCTATTGCAAATGAAGTTATAGCTACACGACACATTACTCACGTAAGTTTTTTTCAATTTTCGATTGTCATTCTTCGTATACACTGTACACTAATTCCATGCTTTTTCAGCCATTTTCCATCGGTGACATACCATTTCGCGAAATGCTAAGCTTCATCCGGATTATACGTGCGGGTGCATTTTTATGGAAATTTTTTGTTCACTTTTTCTGCCTCGAGTTATTCCAGGGGAAATTTTTTTTCGAGTCGGTCTCTCACTCGGCTTCAACATTCGGTTCGATATTTTACATCTCACGTTCCAATTCTTTTTGCGGGCTTTGCTCCATTCGTTTCCCCCAACTCACGCAAAAAAAAGAGAGAGAGAGAGTGAGTGTAGAAAAAAACGCAGTAAAGGGGATTTGCACGTACCATGGTAAAATTAACTATACGTTGCACTTGTTCATTAAAAACTCCGGGTAGCTTAACCATATTAAGATTAACGAATTATTTATTTGGATATACACGCGACAATTGATAAAAACTGATTACGCAAAAAATCGTACAACTTTTACGTTTTTGTACAATTTGAAAATTGATATTGTATAATCTTTGCTGAACACTTTTATAAGTATATATACGGTTTATAGACGCGTCAAAGATTCCAATTCATTAGCACGCGTATTTGCCGAATTTTCCAAAAAAATTTGATTCCATATTTCCGATTTATTTTTTAATGTAGAATCGCCCCAATCGACTCGTTAACATTAAACTAATCTTCGTAGGATGGGTAGGTCGGATGTTTGTACGCGGGGGTTAAGATCGACGGTTTCGTTTAATTTTTCGAGGAAACCGATGTCGAAGAACGAGCCACAGTCAGGCATCTATTCAGCTTTTGACTCGAATCTTGACCAATAAAAGGGGCATTAGCGCTAAGTGGACGCCTCGCCTACTCAGTCATAGTCCTGTTTGCTACAAGAGCAGGGGGTGGAAAGTACAAGGGGCGCAGTTAGCGATAGATACAACTGCGATCCAAGTAAAAGTCAGAGTCTATTTTTGCGTGTAGATTCACATCTAAAGACATATCTAAACCAGTCCAAAAAATAAATCGATAAAGCACACACTTGAAGCAACATTAGGATAGATTCGAAGCAACAAATACAAACCGAATCGAGACTCAAAAATTATCCAATAGCTATCGCGTGCTTTATTATATTTTTTTATTTTCGAATTATTTGAAATATTTCGAGTTACAATGACTCTAAACTGTTCCGCTTATGCGTTTCGATTAGCCAAACGTTCCATGGCGACGAGGGGCACCGACAAAATTTGTACTTTGCGAGTGAAAGTTGCCAGTTTCGTAGCTGTCGCTGCCGAGAAGAAAAGAGAGAGAAAGGGCGAGGACGAGAGACTGGGGAAAAAGAGAGAGAGAGAGCACAACAGAGGGTGGGTTTTAGGGCGTGGGATGGTAAAGGGGGTGACAGTGGGGATTCATTATCTGACAGTCTATTGTCATTCCTGCGGGCTGAGATTTTGTGCTCAGGCCAAGAGCAGCATCTCTGCTACATGTCTGTGTACATACTACATATACGTATATGGCCAGTGATACGCGATATTTCCCTTCAGGAACGCGTTTCGAGAGAGTCGGACAGTTCTTTCAAATCTTTTCTTCTATGTTGGATTGTGTTTTCTTCTATGGATCGTACGCACAGCGAATCGCAGTAACATTTCGACGCTTTTAAAACGGCGATAACTTTTTTAATATTGGCACTTGGTTTTTTTTTTAGAAGTTAGGTTTACTACATGACGTGAAAAATCCAGAAACATAAAATTGCCGATTTTGTATTCAAGTTTTCAGAGTACAACGTTCGCATTACGATGTTAGTTGTGTCCCATCGTGATCGGTAACGTGTATTTTTCGAATTTTTTGAATTTTGCGAATAGTTAAAAAAAAACGGAAATTTTCGAGATACCAGTTTTTTGTTGTTGTAAGAATTCAGTAATGAGATATTGTTCTTAATTTTTTTCAGAATTTTTTATATAGTGCATCATGAAAATTAAAAATAAAACGCGAAAGGGGGTTACCGGTGTGATTCGAGGCGACTCGAGGAATGTGAAAAGCGGGCGAGATGTCGCGAAGAATCGTACGCGGCTTTAATTACGATATAAAAGTATGCGTGTATCGGAATAAATTAAAAAGATTTGACATTCCCGCGAAACCGCAACGTCGCGCGATCTATTCACCGCGAAAAGAAAGATCGCAAATAGGTTAAGGACAAGAGACACATTTTTTGTGGGTAGACCGCGATCCATTTGCCGCGGTTTTTCGCGTCGCGGAACTTTTGTGTAGCAGCCAACCAACGACCAACCACTCCCTCCCCCCCTTTCCTTCCCTTCCCTTCCCTTCCAATCCCTTCCCTTTCCGATTCCGACTTCCGGTGACACGGTGACGAGCATAACTCCCGACGCATTAAATGCGGGGACAATTAAATGGCCCCTTCGCTGCTTCCCGCTACCAAGTTATCCCCGAAGTTTCCGAACTTGGTCGCGCAAACAACTTTAATTAAATATCTACCGACGACGGGGCTGAGCGAACCCCGATCGACCACAGACGAAGATACCGGGACCCGGGGTGAATTCGGAAGAGGAAAAATGTGCTGGTAGGATGAACAAGTGTAAACTATTCAAATTAATGCGAATTTTAGACATTTTTTTAAGAAAACAAACCATTCAATATTCACTTTCGAAAGTTTAGCGGTATTTGTTGGTTATTATTACCATTTTTTCGGCATGGGTTTACAACTGCGAACAAATTCGTCTGCTTCTGTCGTGCATTTGAAATCAAGCATTGTGTCGATGTGTCATCGATGTTCATTTATACCGAAGTTTTTTAATCAAAATTTCGACGATCGCGACAGTGCAACAACAGGGAAGAAGGGGCGAAGAGACAAGCGACACGATCATTGGTTGATTGTACTTTCGCGAGCCTTGAAATCGCACTCGATCAACTACGCGAGTATGCGTTAATGAAAACGAAGACCGAGCAGAGCAAATAGATAATCCTGTCGCGGTGAAAACGCGCAGCCGCCGCTCCGATCGTGACATTTTCTAATTACGTCCATCATCGTATCGACATCCAGTGGTTTCCGTTAATTATAATGAATTGTGAATCACGCGATCGTGCATCAGGGTAAATACGATTGCGGTCACTTTTGTTACGCACGATCCGATTACACCGGTGTTACCGCGACTCGATTGATCGAAATCAAGTCGGTGTGTTCATAGAGTGTACTCGGTCAGTTCTACAACTTCCTTCGAATGGTTATCAACAGATTTCAAACTTAGATTTTTTATTATTCAGCTTTAAAACTTCGGGAATTCCTCCTGGAGGTGCAGCGGTTAGTTGAAAATATTGAAAGAATAATACGAAAAATGTGACCGCGACTTGATAAATATTCACGGGGCACTGTAGTTGTTTCGATTGCATTTGATGCGCGACGCGCAGTGAAAAAGAGTCGTCGTCGTCGTCGTCGTCGTCGTCGGTCGAGAGGAATTATCATCGGTTCAAGGAGCAGGGTCGAATCGGGAGAACCATTCATACGGAAACGGGTATCGACTTTGACCATCCGGCGGCTCTCACCTTTACCGGAGCCATTTCTTTTAATCTATCGGCGGCACGGCTCATGGCTCACGGCTCATGGCTCATGGCTCACGACTCACGGTTCTCGGAGCTTAGGGCCTCACGGCTCAGAGCTCGGTGTGCTCGACTCTCGGGATACGCGGCCCGTTCTTCTGGCTCCTCCCCGAGGGGGTTTTCGGCTGTAGCAATGGGGAAAGAAAAAAGATCCGTGCGGAATCGCGGGTGTCGAGTACGCGGAACGCATTACACGATCATCGCGTACGGAAAGCCCAGATCAATTACATAATGGCGCGACTGAAACGGATGCTCTTCAACCACCGCCCGGAGCCCCCTTAGCCCGCTCCTCCCCCTCCCGTCTCGTCTCCCCACCCCCGAACAGTCCAACCCGGAACATCCCCGCGCTCCTGGCACAGCCCCTTTCGCAAAGTGACTATAGAACAAAGGGTTGAGCCTCTTCTCTGCGGGCGCAGTAATTATTATGCTCTTTGACGATCCCTCTGTCTGTCAACGGTAACGCCAACGGAATCGATACTTCTAAAACTTTAATCGTTTCACGTATGAGTGACATGCTTTTCCGTTAAGCCGCATGTAAAAATATTTCATTGATCGATGTTCGAGCCGAAGACACGGTGCATGATGGCGAAATAGAAAATCCATTTTATAAATTTTCGATGTTTATCGTAAAAAGAATTCTATGCTGTCTAATAGTTTAAAAAAATTTGATTATAACAATTACGGTCTCTGGTATAAATTGTTGCTACGCAACAATCGCAGAAAAATTGAATAAGACTTACGCAATGTTAAAAGAATGGAACGTTCAATGTTTCGATTCGAAAATCTCTGAAAATCCGAACTGTCAATCTTGCTGGCGTATCGCGGGGAGGTGGGGACATTGGTAAACAGACAGGCGAAAGATAAGTGCAGAAATTGTTGACTTCGTACACCGCTACGACCGATAAGGGGATGTAGAAGGTAAACGGCGCGGCGCGGCGCGGCTCGGTGGATCGCAACGTTGTCGGGAGTTAGATACTTTCTTGGATCAGTAGTGAAAAATGATAGGGGCGGCGATCTGAGCCTTGTGTCGGCAGGTTTCTCATTATCCCGGAGGAAAGACGAGATCCTCGACGCGGAACTTCTTTTTCTCGATTGCGAAGAAGACAGCCCCCTTGAACGATACAGATAACGCTTTTCTCGTTAGTCTTAATTTTACCGCGGATCGACATAAGCTCGCCACCGCGCGCGCCACGAACCCCGGCCAGGCGTTAACGACACCGAATACCGTACACGCGACGAATGAAATCGTAATAACGAGTGGCGACCCGTTGTTTGCGCGGGGGCCCCCCTTAATTTTCCTGCCTAATGTTCGGATTAATTTTCCGTTCGTCTTTCTCGTTCACCTTTCTCTTTCCTTCTCCGCGGGGCCGCGTATTTACTTTTGTCAGATAAAACAATGAATGTAGGCCGCTGTTGTATCCCCCGTCGTCGTCGCGGACTCGGAAAAATGGAAATTCCTTTTTCTGCCGCGATATGGCTGCGCGCGGGAGGACTCTCGTGTACAATGTGGCACGGCACGGGGAGGCACAATTATATTTCATTCTCTCTCGCGGGGAAATCGTTAATTCCAGAAATGCAATCTGGCCCTTTCAAACACCGTCACTTTTCAGCAGGAACTTGAAACCTGCAGGAGTTTCATACCGGTATTACCTATGGTGTCTTACAGTATTGTCGCGTAGTGCATGCTTTCGATCGAATTAAAAATATAGTTTCGTTCAGGCATGCCAAGCCTCTCGAAGCGCCACGCCGCTCGCCGAATTAATTGTACGCTGGCAATTGAGAAAATTCCAGCGCTATCGGATTAAGTAGATTACAGGCGTCCCTCGATGAGGACAGAATTCGTTTCTTTCAAATCGCTTCGTTACACGCGCTAATAGGTTCGCGCGAGCGCTCGGTGTTTCGCGCGCTCGCCCGCGTTTACAGATGCAAATCAGTTGAAAACCGAGCTCCGCCGCGAACGGGTTCGCTTTTTCTTTTTCATTGCGCCGTGGCGCGGCGATACGATTATACCGAGCGACCGAAGCCCGATGTCAAAAGCATTATAGATTCAGACGTATCCAGGCGAGCGCGACCGAGCCGAAGCGACCTGGAGGGAGAGAGAGGCTGGAGAGTGCGAGGGGAGAAAAAATTCTGTGATCTAGCAAGAGGGTCTCTACGGCACAGCGACGAGTGAAATCTTTCTCCCTGATTTACGGCAATGTCGGGGAAGTTCGACGGACGGGCTCGGGTCGAATAAAACGCTGATAAGCGGTCCGTGTCGACATGGACATAGCCTTAACGTGAGAGAAACGAGAGGCCAAGCGATCGCATAAACGTATTCGTGTCAAAAGCAGACCCCGGTCGAGACCCGAGTTATCCTCTGACCCCACTCTGTCATCTCGAACTTACTTCGTCTCCCGTTCGCCTCCCGTTCGCCTCCCGTTCGCCTCACGGAACTGTTATTCCCCGTCTCCGATCTCGCGGTTTTCTTTCTTCGGTCGCCCGAACAAAAATACAGATTACTTTGTATGCGCATTTCGAACGACAGATAAATGCATCGGCATCGGCATCGCGCGCGCGGCACAAAACGCAGACGTGCCGGGTCAAAACTAACAATTTCAGATCGAACTACAATTTTCAAGAGTTTTGAACATTTATATCGGCCGCTCGCGCTACAGAAATTACACTAATAATTCATTTAGTTGCCGCGATATAACCTCTTCTCGAGATGAAATTATTTATTATTTTATTTGTTTAACGATGCAACTAAAATAAAATAATAGGCTGACATAATAATTTCTACAACAATAGATTCAGGAGAATGGTAAACACTTTTGATCGTCGGGCGACGACGACGACGACGACGACGACGATGCGGGACGCGCGACGATACGCTGTTTGTTGTTTCGCGTTCAAAGGGAAAGACACGTGTTCGAGCGTTTGCACTGTTTAACGAAACGCGGCGGCGGTAACCGGAATGCATTCTTCGGTATCGAATGCGCACGTAACGCGTCTACTTTTGCGTTCTATTTCCGCGGAATCACACGGATTGCGGTGCATCGGGACGTGTTTTAAGCGTTGCTCGTGTGTTCCTCGTGCTCGGAACACTCAACGCGACGGCACGAGCTCGCCGCGATAAAACATCAGAGCCGGTAACTCCGCTCTGCTCGCCTCTGCTTTCCTCGACACGCGGCTCGGAACAAAAATATATGATTCAATGGGAAACGCGAAGCAATTAAGGGCAGACGTCTGTCGATAAACTTTAAAACGCGGCTCGGAGACGCGTTTGTCGCCGATTTTACCGCGATTACAGGCCAGAAAGGGATTAACGAGGACGCGTCGCAGTCGGCGAGAAACTCGCGCGTGCCGCCCGAAATAGTACGCGAACAACGTCCGGGATGAAAAGGGAATTAATAGAGAGGTTCTGGAATACGGAAAACACAAATACGGATGTCTGAAAAATGTTGTACATACTTCCTTGAACGGGACGATTCCTGAGGTGATTTCGAGTCGGTTTTTCCTCTGCGAAAATCTTCCCCGCGGTTTCGTTAAGGAGTTATTAACGGGCTTGCATATTGCGATATCCAGTAAGAGGACGTCGATATCGCGTACCGTTCTACGTAAGCAAGGACTAATTTTGAAAGCATTCAACGAAAATGCATAAACTCATTAGATATAAATGAACGGGAGTTGGGGTTCCACAAACCGGCGCGTAAAATCGAAATCCGAGGCTTCTGGCACACACAAAGCTCGAGCACACGCACGTATTGTTCCTGTGTCATCGGTTTAACTCTCTTAAGCTTCGAATTTCGCTCCGACAATTTGCTTAATAATCAGCTCTTTATCTTTCCTATCTCGCTCGTGTACCATTAACATTTTGCTTTATTCGGTTCTCTAGCAAGCGGCATAAATAATTATAAAACTCTGTAAGCGATAGAACATTTAAACGAAACGTTTGGACTCGTTTTAAAACTAGAATCCTCTACTTTCGCAAAGCAGTGTTTGTTTCCCTCCAAAATATTTTTACACGATGGGGAAAATCATGGTTCGATCTTCGAAAGGCGAGAATTTAAATTTGGCACAACATCCCAATCGGATCGTTTCCGAGCATTCGATAAACCTGAAAAAACACCGAATCCTTTCATAGCTCCGCCGAAAATTCATTCTTGGTGGTCCCGGCGCGCTCTTTCATATCCAGCGTGGTTATTAGAGTCCGCTTTGACCATGGAATCACTAAAAATTCGTGTGATCATCAATCGAATAACTGTCGAAACGAAATACCAGGGCTCGGGTCACCGTCGAGTCAGAAACGATCCCGTTTCTTCAAAGCTGGTCTCTGTCCGTCTTAGGCTGGCTCTATCCTTACGACCCCACAATATTCACCCGCGTCTGATCCAATAGTACGCGGTACGACTGTAGAGACGATTATCCCCAAAACGGTGTGTAGATGGTATGCGTGTGTGGATCCGGGCTCGTATACACGGTCCACAACTACAAGCGCGGGTACGGACGCGTACGAGCCGCGGGTAAAGCAAAGCGGAGCAAAGCAGAGCGGAGCAGAGCGGAGCAGAGGAGAGGAGAGGAGAGGAGAGGAGAGGAGAGGAGAGGAGAGGAAAGGAGGAGGAGAAGGAGAGAGAGAGAGAGCTAGAGATAGAGAGGAAGAGAGACGGATGCGGTAGGTAGATGTGCATCCGGCAACCTGCTGACAACAAGGCCCCAATACAGTCAGCCAGCCGCCGCCGCGCCGGTAGAAATTTACGCTTGCGTATCGACGCTCGTATATGTACGTACGTAGGTACGTACGTTACTCTCATCCACGTAACATATGTACGCATGGGTCGCGTTAAGTGTAGCGTAGCTCTGTGATTCTCACCCGGTACCCAGAGCTCGCTTCTCCCCGAGCTCCATCCTTCCCTGTCCACCTCGTCATCCTCGCGGCGCAGCTCTCGGCTCCTCTCCCTCACCCTCGCCCTGCTAACCGCGCCACCTCCGCCTCCCATCAACCCCCTCCGACCTACCCCCTTATCCCCTGGTCCCTTTCCTCCTCGAACTACCCCGCCCGGCCCGTCACCGCTGTCACCAGGCTGGCAGTCGCATCGTATCGCAAACAAAAGACGAGCGAGCGCGCGCCACTCATCGCTCGCGCTCGATGCGACAGCGAGTGACGTCCCTCCGCTTCCTCCTCTCCTTTCCTCGTCCTCGGTACACCCGTCGTCCGCCCCTATCCGCTGCTTTCCTCGGACCCGCTATCGTCCTTCTCCTTCTCACCTTTACCCTCCTTTCCCCATTCCTTCCCTCTCTTCTCTATCCTCATCTCTATTTCTGCTTTCTCGGCCGCTCTCGCTCGCTCGTCTCCCCAGCCCTTTTCCTCTTACCCTAAAACATCCCTTTCTCTCTCTCTCTCTCCCTCTCCCTCTCCCTCTCCCTATCACCGAATACTCTTTACACCCTTCTCCAACAGAGAGAGAGAGAGAGAGAGAGAGAGAGAGAGACACGTCCTCTCTTCTCTCGACTTCCACCCGGTTTCTGTTGTCACCCCCTACTACCACTACTACCACCATCGCCACCCCTTCCCCGATACTCACCCCGAGCCATCTCTTCTCTCTGACTCTCGCTGCTCCACGATTTCCACCGACCTCTTCGTTTCCACCAGCGCGACGCGGCGAGAGAGACCACATTTCTCTCCCTTCATCTTCCATCGTATCTCTTTTCGTATTGCCATCGGTATCTCTTTCCACCGTTCGCGCTCACTTCGACGCACCCTCTCAACCCCGTCCTCGCTCTTTTCCTCCGATCCACCTCGTCCTCCACCCCGAAACCTAAACCGCTACCGAGTAGTGGTGCACCGACACAGATACAGAGTCAGCCGTACCGGCGGAGCTATCTGTTGTTATCACCAGTTATTTGCATCCCTTCGCAGTCGGTGGGGTGGCCGCCGCTCTGCCTGCTGCGAGGAGGTGGAGGAGGAGGATACGTTCGCGCACAGGGACTCGGTGACGGGACGAGCCGAGGGGTTTGAGACGAGGGTGCAGGCGGGGGGACAACGGACACAGGGGGCTGACAGTGGGGGAGGGGTCTTGAAATTCTCGGGAGCTTTACTTCCCGGGAATATTACACGCCCCGCCGTGAGCTCCCGCCGATTCGAGTGATTCCTCATCTCTCGCCCTTTTCCTAACCGTTCCGTTCTTTCGAGAAAGCAGATGCGCAACAACGCGGGCTATATTTACACCCTTCTCCGTTAGATGAATTTCGATTTGATGGAACACCGACCGTGTTTCCGATTTAATCGGCCTCGAGACCGTTGTCTACGATACCTCCTCCCTCTTGCTCTTTCAGATACCCCTGTACGACAGGGGCCACGAAATCTTCCTCCGCCGCCGTGCATCGTCCAAGGATCGCGGGCTTTCGAACGGACCTGCTCCGACACGTGTTCGAACTTATTTGTACAATGATTCATAGCCAACTGCTTTTGCGATCAAGACGCGTGCAGGGCGCAATGAAATAAACAATCGACGATCGCAAAACCCTCTTTCGAAGAGGTCGGAGTTGTTCCGAACTCTTCCCGAGGATTCCGACATTCCCGACCCCACGCGCGATCCCAACAAACGGATTAATTCGTGGGCTAGGTTCGTTATAAGATTACTAGCGCGTAAGTACCCCGTTGAAGCACCCTCGGCCCTCGAAAGAAGGGGCGCGCTAACATCGAGGTGGTCCCCTCCATCGAGAGGCGGCGGCATCGCCAGTCTTTCCGGGCCGCAATTTTCGCGCGGCAATTTTCGCGTGGCAATTTTTCTACGCGATGTTACCCGTATCGTCAGCATGAGAAACGCGCGGATGTCTTGGGCGACATGGATCGTGGATCTCTATGGGTCGTTGGTGTGGCAGTCGGCTAGGGACGGCGCGGCGCTTGTAAAAACGGCAGAAAAAAAAGAAGCTGAAACCAAGGAATAGCGACGACGACGACGGCGACGACGACGACGACGACGACGACGACAACGACGACGGGCACACAAAGGCGAAAAAGGAAGCTGGTAGTAAGTGGAAGCAGAAAGAAAAGGGGGGAAAAATAGTTTAGGGGTGCGAGGAGCTTGGGGTGAGGGTGGGAGGAGAGCGGGATAGAGAAGAGGAGATAGACCCCGGAGGAACACCGACGAATCACCGGTGTTTAAAATTCCCGTGAGGCTTCGCGGTTTCGCGCTTCGGGAGAGGAGGTGGGGAAAATGTGGGGAGAACGAACGGAGTTGGTGGGGGATCGAGGTTGAAGGGGTTGCTGGAAAGGCGATGGAGGACCAAGAGGAAACGAGGAGAAGGGGTTGAGCGTTCGGAGTCGACAGATTGCCGAAGGGACAAATAAGAGTGTATCCAGTCGCCAAACGCGACGAGGCGAATTTCGGGTAAATTGTTTCCCCCGAGCCTCCCTCCTGTCCTCCTCTTTTCACCCTGGCTCTTCGGGTTCTCTCGCCCATCGCCCAGAGGAGATTCGCTGGGTGTCGTGGAAGCGACGATTTAAATTTCGGGTACTTGCCCGCGAGGCGAAGCACCCTTCTGGACTTTGGGGTGGCCTTCACCTCCCACGATTGAAGATCATCGATTTTTAAATCGTCATGCCACGGGCCACGTTACCCCTCCTCTCTTCGAATCTTATTCGATTATTGCGTCGTCTTCGTAGTCGTCGTCGTCGTCGTCGTCGTCGTCGTCGTCGAGCGTCAACGATAAACAGGATTTAGGGCGCGTCACTTCATTACGTGTTATCGAGTGTTAACCGTAGAGGCGGCTTAGGGGCAGTTTAGTTTGATTACTGTCGCGCAGGAGTTGAACCGTAACGCTTTTCTCACGACGCGCTTTGCTCTGTCTCTTTTACAACTCGAACCTTCGAATATATTAAATTCTCAAATTTTTTCTAACCGTTTATATTTTGTTGAATAGTCGATCGGTGAGATTCTCGAGTAGATTAGGTCTTCTTCCGTGGACACTTCCTTTCAATTTCCATCGACGCGCGACGATATAATTTTCGGATCGCGTATCGACGTTGGAAGAGGTTTGTAGCGACGCGGAGAAGGTTCCTGGAAAAAGAGTTCAAACGTGGACGATATGCAAAAAGGAAAAGGGGGTTCGTTGGTACGGCGAGGTAAAGGGTTTAAGTGCAGCGTTTGTCTGTGAGATAAAACGCTTTTCTGGACTATCGAGGGACCACTGCCTTTTGGGAATTCCGAGCATCTATTTAGAATCGTTATACCTTGACCCAGCCTATTGTGTAGCTCGGAGTCCATACGGGCTGACCTTATTTCGCCTCGATCGCACGGAGGGTGCTTGTTATCTAAAAAAACGCAATCTTCCAAGTTTTCCACACGCCCAATTTGAGACAAACAAAACTGATGCAAACAATTGCGATTCTCTTATTTCTAGGACAGGTTTCGTCAGGACAAAAATTCCAACAGTTTTTTCGAAAATAAAAGCAAGTTGCTCGTTCTACAGAATTACCTAGATTTTAATAAATCTATACGAAGGCAGAAAAACGTTGAAATTTGTTGGATCGTGTAATTAACAGATTGCATGTGCAGGGCAGGTTTTGAACGCGAGGGTAGACGGCACGGCGCGGCGCGGCGCGCGACGCGACTCGACGTCTAGCGAATTTCCTTCGACGCGCGACGAAGCGAATTCTGCGACCAGATAAATGACGATGGGCTCCGCGCGATGGGTTCGATTCAGAATTTAAAGGATTTCGAGGGATCCCTCGCAGCCTCGAACGCAACGAGCGCGTTTTGTTAAGCCGCGAACAGGGACATACGGTGAGCGATGTAGCTTTGAATGGCCGAGGGATCCGAATACGCCCGCATAGATACGCACTACGCGTGCTTAATTTTCGCGTTAGCCCGACCGATCCATTGTACCGTGTAAAAAATTCGACAAATGGACCCGAGGTGATGGCTGCTTCAAACGGATCTCTGTAAAACCTCAGGAAAAACCCATTCCACTGGTCTTCTGTTTTGCGAAGAAATTCGATCGAATATTAAAAGGATCACGCATTCATGTCACATTTTTTTCAGGATTTTAGAACGCATAATTTATTTAGAGTAGTTGTTACATACAGGACTATCCTCGCGGGCTAAAATTATACTCGGATGGGTTTTCTTTGGTCAGTTTTCAAATGGTTCGATAGCCATTGAAAAACCTCTAAGGGCAGTTTTGATCATTTTAATCGGCGCTAGGCCCTGTGGGTTCTCACAGATTCACTTGTAAAGATTGAAAATGGAAATGTCACTTACGGTCAGTCTCATGATTAATGGCACATAATAAATACAATCGGTGAGACAATGAAGATTTTAAATAATAATGAAAAAAGTCCGTCACAAAACTGCGATACGGAGGGCAGCTCGACCGAGTTTCGTCGAAGCTCGTCGTTGCGAAATTGATTAGAAATTTTCGAAATCGCGACACGAGTTCATAAAGCGGTGTGAAAGTGTAATTTAGAAAAACTTGATTGCACGTGCTAAACCGTAAGCCGTTTGTAATTCAGCGAGCCTTCGAGAGGTGCGCTTATTATCCTTGGTAACAGGTTCCACTACATGTAGACTTTAGATGACCGTTCACGTAACACGGTGAAACGGTGCTAATTGGCCCGTTGCGAGGGGTAATGTGCGGAAGCACTCGTACCACTCCTCACACCCCCCTAAGCCAGACTTGCTTCCGGTTGTGCTTCAATGTATCCAGAAAGGAGGATTAAGTTCGCTTAATTCCTTCCATTATTTTTACGATTCTCTCCACTCGTCGTCGCTGCGCGAATTAAACGTTCGAGTTCGCTCGCTAACGATAAACTGTCTCGAACTGATGAATTTCCGAAACATTTTTGATCTTATGACCAAAACAATTGTTCGGATAACATGAAGTTTCATAGTTACAGTGCTGGACAAAATAGTAAGATGTTAAATTTACAGTTTAAACTAATGCAATGTAACGTGTGTTGAGGAAGTCGATTTCGCGCGACTTTTCCGAGGATCGGCACCGCGGCGAACTTGCCAAGTTCGATTTTTCTCGGAACAAAGCTGAATCAAAAAATCCCGCACTTCGCAAATACAAGAGAAATGTTCTCTCGTTGTCACGACTAATTGCACAGGACCTCCGGCATGGCAGGGTTCCGCGAGAGTACGGAGGCCGTTCATTTAATTCCAGGGGAAACGGCGAACCATTACCTAAGATAAACTGGCAAAGGCATGCACGTCTCAATTCCGGCGTGCATTAAAAATCGATATTCCAGTCGTGAACGGGAGCAGATTCTTCCCCGACAGTGTAAACATATCCTCGATACGTCTGTACACCAAAGAGACACGAAGACAGCCACGTTCAGCGAGTCGTCGTCGTCAGAGGTGGTGGTGGTGTAGGAGGAGGAGGAGGAGGAGGAGGAGGAGGAGGAGGAAGAAGAGGATGAGGTGGGGGAGTAGGAGGTGTAGGAGTAGTAGGAGGTGTAGGAGGGTGGTTGGCAGTAGCGGTGTCCGGAGCGAGGTGGAGGAGGAGGAGGAGGAGGAGAAGGAGGTGGAGGAGGAGGTGGAGGAGGAGGAGGAGGAAGAGAAAGATTCTCTTTTGCCTATATCTGTTTTCCACTTTTTTTCATCCGTGTGGCAGGGGTACGGTTGTAGTCCTCTCCCTCGTTCCTCTCCCTCTTTTTTAGTGCCGCCCTCTTCCTCTGGTTCTCGTTCTTTTTCCTACTCTGTGCGTGGGGTGGTTTGTCCTGCTCGAACGGTCTAGCTGTCCCTTTCTTTCCATCCGCTGCCTCAAAATGTGGCATTCAACAGGGCTTCCACGGTGCTTGCGGTGGTGCGGAATCCGCGCCGGTTTGCCGCGACGCGGGGTGCATCGGGGAAATGATGCGCAGATTGGCCGGATCATCTCAAAAACCACCACCCTCCGCCTCCAGCCCTCCTCCAACCCACCCCCGTGGCACCCCCGTCGCTCGCGCGTCCCCTATCGTTCTCTCGCTCGCGCTCGGCCTCGGCTACCCTGTCTCTGGCACGCTTTCCGTCTCCGTTCGCCGCGTGCAACCCGCGCTCTCGTCGTCGCCGACGGTCGCCAGGGATGGAATACAACCCCCACTTTCGGCACCGCCGCCGAACAACCACCCTGCCACCGGTCTCTCTCTCTCTGTGCCTACCACTGTGCCCGACGACGAGTGACTGAGTCCTCCGATTATTATCTCATTTGCTGGCACGAGCAGCACGCGACGCTGCCGCTGCCACTGCCGCCGCTCGCCAACAGGATCTCGTAGATCCCTCGCTCTCGATCATTCGACGAGCTGGACCACCGGGTCGTCGCTACCTGTCGCCGCGTGTACCGTGTACAGGTGAGTATCCAACAGTTCCACCTTGGTTTATTCCTCGTCCTATCGCCTGCGATTCGTTCATCGAGATCGCAAACCCTCTTCGCCCTCTTCCCACTTTCTTAATCTTTCAACGGAAAGATCCGACCAAGTTTTCGGTAGCTTCTGGATCTTGTGAAGAATCTGGTGGTCTCGGAACTAGTGTCGATTATCGTTGCTCGAATCGGTTCGTATTAATTGGTAACTTGGTGTGTCCAGTTGATCGGTTGGTTAGGGTTCGCCTGCACACGTGGATCCCTATTGTTTTGTAGTAGGTCGTGGCCGCTAGAAGAAGCGAGGGGATTATGGTGATGTTTGGACGCATGCTTCCGGCTCGGTTCACCGGAACTGGCAATTCAATTGCGATTCAAATGGATCGCGACGGACGGTGAACAGCGAGCAAACGGAGGTTTTAAAGTGACGACACCAGTGGAACCGAAAATTTCCAATTCGGATATTTTCAGGAACGTAAAGTGCCGCGAAGTTTCGAAAGTTGTTTCGTAAAATGGAAATCCGTGGTTCGTGGAAATTTTCATGGAGGATATTAATTTGATATTGGCCCGCGTGCGTTTGCATATGGAAATCTGTAGCGACACTGATCCGTGCCCGCAGTAATTACGGCCGGAACATCAAAGTTCAATGGCAAAGTAAACAGAAAGAATGAAGTCGGACAGAGACGACCAATCCGAAATTAGCGGGCAACGCGAGTATGCGGCGAGTATCGCGTGTCCGATAATAATTCATCGTACAATCCTAGATTGGTCCTGCCCGGCCCTTTGTGCCGCGTGTTTTCGCCACGCGACAACGCTGATTACTGGGTCGTTTTGGATGCGGCTCCGTTCGAATGGTAAAACGCTGCTACGCAACCGCTTTGCTCTAAACAAATTTCACACCTGCTCTTCGACTTTATTTCTTTGATATTAGTTCTAGTAGATAAAATTCGGAAACCACTTTATTTTTAACACGGGTCGCGCCAACGTCCACTCGACGCTTTATTATTTTAAAAGGTGGAATTCCGAGTGACAAATATCAAACTAAATTAAAAATTATTATTTTAACAATCGGAACACGACAATTTTGTTCATTCAGGTTATTAATTGCAAATCACGAATTGGGGCCACTGTTCGTGAAATCAATAATAATTGACGAGCACGTACAATATCCCCGAATGAAATATTGTTTTACCGAAAAATCTGCGAACAACTAACAAGTCGAATATTTTCCGTTGCGGTAGTTGTTTCTAAAGTGTCGAGCAACGTTCGGAATGGAATCGTTTCGATGTCGTAGTTAATGGATCGGAAGTTGCTCGGGCATAGAGAGCGCTGTAATATTTACAAATCTATGCACAAATAATGCATATATGTATGTATAAATATCTGTCCGCATCGTGGCAGCTAGACGATGTAATTATTTCGTAGCTAATTATTAACAAAGTAATTAGCGCAAAATCACCGAGTAGAGTAATTCTCGCAACGATTGCATCGCACGCGTATCAGCTCCGCAAACTGAAATACGTCCAGAACTATTTTTATGTTAAATATTTTAAACCAAACAAATTTCTTTCAAAGAGATAGCTAAAAACTTGGATCAGCAAATGTAAAGTATTCAGTTTTAGTGCTCCGTAACTGTTAAAGCGATCGACAATGTCAAATCCACTTTTGACATTTTCGAGAAGACACAATCAAAATTGATGAACGAATTTCGGATATGGCGAAGGATATTTAGAAGGAAATATGGCGAATATGGCGGATCTTGGAAGGAAAGTTGCCCGCGTCTATCGGAAGCGTTGCAATTTCTGCGCTCGCGAAGGCATTAAAATCACTCGGCTCCACCGCAAACTATCGTATAACGTTACCATACGTTTCTTTAAGTACCAACGAAGGCCCGCGCGCGCGTTTGCGTGTGCGTGTGCGTATGCGTGTGTCACACGCACCCTCGCCGCCGCTTGTTTCGCATTTTTCGTTCGCTGCGCTCTTTTACGCTCGCGGAAGAGGACCGTTCGAATTACGCGGAGAGTTCAACCGTAAAAAAACCGGGTTCTGCTGCGACTGACATTTCTTTTTCTCTCGCTCTCTCTTTCTATGTAAAACGAGATCGTTTTGCCTCGGGAGAAGTCTCCCTCGCAATAAAAATGTTTATGTGGATAGTGGTGGACAGTAAAGGGATCGCCGCCGTTACTTGAAGGGAAAATGAGGACGTATGCTTCGCCGCGTAAAGGCGACCCGGCGGAATATACGCGGCGAGATCGTGTATTAACTCGATTTCCATTTTGCCGATCGCCGAACTTTCTTCTTATCGATTTTATTATTCATTTTTCCGTGTCCTTCAAGTTGTTTTTATTTTCTCGAATAGCTCTGAGGCAGCGTAACGCGGATAGAAACGCCAGCCATAAGGGTAGATTATTTATCCGCGCGCGTTCGAGGACGAATCGGTGCGAATCGTCGCGCGTCGCAGCTCGATCGCTTCGTTGAAGAGGAACGTCGTCGCCGTCGTCGCCGTCGTCGTCTCTGACGCAGTTTCAGTTTCACGAGGCGGGGGAGGGCCGGTTTACGATTCATAAGACAACTCGGTGGATTGAATTAAGCGAGCGGTGCGGCAGCTGCCAGTCCGTTCCCGGTCCGTCCGCGCACCCACTGCGAATCTGCATAATCCCGTTCACGTCGACGATTCTAATTGGCGGATTGTTTCAATCTCTGTCGCCGCGAATATTTGCATTGCTGCTCCTCTCGTTTCTGCCTGCCCGCCCCGCCCCCCCGCCCCCCACCCTCCGTTTGTCCCCACTCCGACAGTATTCCAGGCTTCCTCATTCTATTTTATCCGCACCTTCCACCCCTTTTTCGGCAAGACTAGCCCTGCCTGCACCCCGACGTACAGAACTTTCCTCGAAGTTTTCGAGTGTTGGCTTCTTACTCGCAGATCTCGTGATTTTTATCTGTTTTTGCAGAGTTGCGAGAGAAATAATGTTGCGATCGCAATCTCAATAATCGTCAATTAAAAATATCGTACACATAGAAATTGTGAAAAATTTAAATTGTATAAAGCGACGGCGCGATCAGCGAAAAGTCACCCTTCGGGGCGTTGAGACGTGACTGTAAAGAGGGCGGGACAGGGATGTGCAGAGAGTGTTTATTAGAATTTTAAAAAGACGCTTGGATTGTATATTATAAGGGTGGGTGGCGGAAATGTGTTACCGTTGACTTTTAGGAGGGTGATCTCCACCGGGGCGGGGAATAAATTGTTTCGTCGCGGTGGATCCGAATGCGCGTTGGTCTTTTTCGCGTGGCTTCTTTATCTTCCCGGTAATAGAATAAAGGAAGCGACGCGCGACGCAACGCGATGGAAATTCTCAGTTTTTGCATAATTGACGTACTCTCGGCCGTGAGCGCGCACGCGCGCGGCGTTGAATTATTTTACGCGGGGTAATGTGATTTAAATATGAGGGAGTCGGGAAGATGTTTCCGCGACCGGTACGTGGGTAGAATGTAGATTCGCCGGTTTCTTTGTCGCTTTCTTATCGCATAGCTTTTTATTTTCTTTTGACCGTGCTACGAAGTAGAAAGGTGAGAGAACGCGGAGCGAGTATACCATCAGCGATCCGGCGATCAATTTTCTAGAAACTCGAGAGATCTTCGCCCGGGACACTGCGAGACTCGGGCTTGGATTAAAACGGTGCATCGCCTGAATTTTATGGAGCGACGGGCTTTAAAATTTTCTGTTTGGGGAAAGAGTCCGCCGCGGTGTAAGCAGTGGAAACGCGTTGCTATTGTCTCGCGACAGAGCCATCACGGGGAAAGAGAAAAAAAGTCGTTCCGTGTCCCTTGGGATTCCTCGGAAAGAGGTCCGCATATATCTGCTGCCTTTCTGGCCTTTTATATTCTTTTCTCGTTACGACGACGATTAAAAAGTCTGTCGAGTGTCGAATATGCAATGGTGTCGCACGTATTCGAGTCGACGATGAATCACACCCCAAAAAGATAGAACATCTCCACTTTTGTCAAGATATTTCAGTAAAAACTGGTAGAAATGTTGGATCGAAATTGGGTTATTCGATAACACGGTGAATGCCTTAAAACGCTACGAAGTTACGCTCCAATCCGATATACGCAGGCAGTAGAAATGGTTGGCCGTGATCGGACACGTCGGACTGCCGTTTGAGTAAAGTAATGGAGAAAATTATTTTTTACCACTGTGCGCCTCACCAAAAAATCTGAACAAATTCATGAACAACACGTATAACTGATATCTATACACCCTTAAATAATCTTGGCGCGGGGATACTACGTTCCGTCAGATTTTTTCTTATTTGATCGTCACGAAATTAACAAACGCATTTCACGCGTCGAATGTAAATTTAATATGTACATATGTATAAATCTGTACGGATGGAAATTTTGAAACTGAACAGGATTTCAGTAAATTCATTGTTTGCAGGATTGGATAGCTTTTGTTCGAAACGAAAATAGCAAATGAAATGATAATTATTTTCTCGAAATAAAGTAACGTATCAGTTTATTTAAAAATGTTATTTTAGGATGGTCTGGACCAAATATTTGGTTATTTTAAATAATTGCAAAAGACTATTCCAGAGTATAAAAGGTTCCGATAGGAAAATATGTATATACCAAGAAAGGCTCTTGTATATTTTTAGTGAAGTTTGAAGAAAGAAGAAATTAAACGATACTGTTTGTTGTTTTATTTTCAACCTATTAAACACATTATGAAAGGAGATAAATTTCTATTTCGCTTCAGGTTAATGTTGTTAAATTAAATTTGGATTGGTTTGTCCTACAATAAACAAGATTAAGGCCAGCGAAGTAGATTTGATGGAGAAGCGTGAAAGAAGTCGGAGGATATTCAGTGCTCGATGTTGACGACGCGACGCGACGCGACGCGACGCAACAGAGAGGCGGTCAGAATTATGGACAGGACGCGGCTCGAGCACGGGCGACGAGCTCGTATTTATCACGAAGAGTAAAACTGACAGCAGTCCATTTCCTGTTCGTCCTGCCTGTCTGGCTGAACATAATATCTCCTGACGAAACAACGTGGACGCCGTTTGTTTGGGAAACAATGGACCGAAACAATACCCAATCCCTCCTCGGTCCGCGGACACGGATACAGACCACCGTTCTGATTTCCACGCCCTGTTACTCTCTTTAGTCTTTCTATCGCGAGGAAATCTTTTCGAGACACCGTGGAATTCGGTTTCCAAAGAAAATACTTTTTCTCGCGAGAAACTTCGTTGCACGTATTAACACGCCTTCCTTCCCGGACCGTCTCCGATACGTATCGAGTCTCCATCGGCAGACATCGCAACAATGGGCTCGATCCAAATTTAGATAAGATTCGATTAAAAATTAGATTAAAATTCGATTCATCTAAATCTATATTGTCCACGGGAGATACGAGTAGGTGAGAGTTGTACAGTCTTCGAGTTTATCATACTGGTAATTGGTAAAAGTCGGGCAGTTTTCACGGGTTTGTATCGAGAGCGTGGAACCACGGGATCCGAGACGATCCGAAGATATTACAAGTTCATTAATCACAGGGCGGTGTCGGATCTCGGGAACGTTCCCTCTAATTACTATTTGTCCTCGCTGCGATTGTTCATACAACCGCGGTGCGACGCGGCGCGAAGTTTAATTGAAATACCTACGAGCGTAGATTCTCATTAACGATTTCACGGGGATTCCTCGAGGATTTCTCGGAAGATATCCGAGCGAAACCGAACGTGCACTTGACAGAAATTAGTAATCCTTAATGGATGACGCGATGCAAGGCTGGTTCTACCCACCCCTCGCTATGGGCGGTGCTCCAGCTTCCTTCGTCTTAGACATAACAGCGGCGGATATTCAATTAATTTCAGAAGACAATAGTAGCTCGCTTCCATTCCGCCGATTTGCACATAACTGCTCGATGTTTTGCGCCTGTTGGATTATTAGAGGGAGCCCGACTACTATCCAAATTATTTACCGCGGTAAAACATCCGTCGCGTCGTGCGTCGTGCGTCGCGCGTCGCACGTCGGTCTGCTTCGCAAGAATATACATCGTTTTCGAAGACGTCGTTTTGTGGATCTTAGGAAGAATTTTTCCATAGTCTGCGCGAACGCGTACAAAAAGATCACTTTCCAAAATTCCATGATAAAGACGCGAGAATGTTCCAAGTTTCTGTTAAAACGCTCAACTTTCCCATTTGTCCAGCCCATAACCGGGACGCTCCGCCATGACGACAACCACGGGCGATCCATCGAGCCTGAAGACGCCGGCGTCTTTGTCCGGCGGCGACTTGGTCTCCCGTCTGTTGGCAGCGACACCTCCCTACCTGTACAACGTGCCGTTGACACCTCACAGCTTCTTCTTCAGCGAGATGCTGCGTTCGTTCGTGCAAGCGAAAGCGGAGGCTACATCGGCGGGTACGCCGAGCAGCGCGCCTCGCCGCCGGAAGAGATCGTGGCGAGAAGCACGGGATCGGCCGTTGGAGCTGACCACGAAGGAAAGGCAACACCACCATCATCATCATCACCACCACCATCACCAACAACAACAGCAGCAGACGCAACAACAGCAGCAACAGCAGCAACAGCCGGAGAAGTACTTCCACGTTCAGCAGCCGCAGCCGCAGCAGCAACCGCAGCCGCAGCAACCGGAAACAAGGTTGGAGAATAGGAGCAAGACTACCGAGGCGTACGACCCGGAGAGCAAGATGGCGACGTTTGAACAGAAACCGAGCTTCGGTGCCGACATACTGAAACCGGTCGACGAGAACAGATCCGACTTCGGTAAACAGAACAAGAACTACTTCGACGAACGGCCCCGTCACTTCGAACAGGCGCAGCCGCCGGAAAATATATTTCCCACCGAGCTACCGAAAGTGAAGCCGGAAGAGACGCATTCGGTGGACCGTAAGAACTGCAATTACGACAGTCGAAGCCCGTACGACGAACGCACGAAGAGCTCGATCGTTGGTCAGGAGCTGCCCCTGCTTCCGGATCAGAAGAAGCTCGATTTCTCGAGGAACTTCCTGCCCGGTCTTCCCGGAAGGGGCTGCGACATGCTCCAAGGGGTGAAGGGGTTCGGCCTGCCTGGGAACGTGACGAATCCTGAGTTCCTCCCCAACCCGCTCTGGTACCCGCCGTACCCTATGCCACAGTCCTATCCTGGTATAGATCCCCTGCATTTTTTCATCGATCTCCGCGTGTCCGGCCACATCTGGGACCGGAAGCTGAGCGAAAGACAATTACCGTTCAAGGGCAAGCATTGCTCGGCGTTCAGCGTGCCGCAGTCCAAGGAGTACAGCGGTAACAGGCCGTTGAATCTAACGAGGGACGAGGCGAGCACGTCCAGGAGCAGCGAGGAGAACTCCCACGGCACCAATTACATCCTCAGACATCTGACCAGGACCTATAGAAACATCGGCCAGGCGCAGAAAGTGTCCCGAAGCGAGTCGCCCACGGAAGAGAGCGAGGACAGCCCGAGGGAAATTGATAACAGTGAGTGTCCGCGTTTTGTTCGTTCATGATGATGATCGGTCTCGTCGATTCTGCATGCTTCGCGTTCACGCTGGTGCGCGCTGTGAAACGTTGCGTTGCGTCGCGTCGCGTCGCGTCGCGTTGGTGTCTTGCGTTAAAAATTTCTCACGGTAAGCTAGTCGGTTGAAGGATGAAGTAATTAATCGGTTTTGAAATTTATTAGACGATAGATTCCCGAAACCGGAAACGCCTGGCACGTCGTCTTCGAGCCAAGAAGAAGGGAGGAAGGATTTGCGAGCTTTGATCGGCCTCGAGCTGGTCGTCGACTACGTGAAAGAGCCGAAGGTGGATCCATCGAACGAGCAGACTTCGCAAGTAACCGAATAACTCGAGAAAATCGAACGATTCGCTTCCGCTACCTTCTGTATAAATAGATATAGCTCCGACTTCGCTCGGCCACCGTCGTTCACGGTAATATAGGAAGCTCTGAACTTTATCGAACGATCGTAGGAACGATCCGACCTACAATCCCCTACGCCCCCTAACCCCTCTCTACAATATACCCCATCGACGAGCGATTACAGCGAAGCAAAAAGAATCTTTGCTCTAATCGAAGGTTCGTTCTTCTTTCTATCTTCCGTTCCGGATTACATTCAAGTTAGAGAGGACACGTTATCGACAGTTTTCGTCAACGATATTTCATCGACGCTGATTTACTTAAAGAAAGAAAAAACTATTTAGTGCACGTTTAGCGTTGCCGTAGCAATATTTAATTATTTATGTGCCCATAAGTAATGCTGTTTCTCGATATGAAATCTTATTTTTCCTAACATATGGTACGGTTGTTTTTCGAATTTGCAACAAAACGTTGTAGTTGACGGTTTAAAAGGAAAAGAACAGCAATTACTTCTCAGCCTGTTTAAATATTTTTATTCGATATAGATGACGGTAGTTGCAGTCGGTGTCGGTGAAATACTATCGACGCGACGAAGAGTTTATCCATGAAACTTTGTCTGTGATTCTATACCGATTTGCTTCGATCTAACAAAGAAAGCGTTCGATTCGCATTTAAAATAGCACGTGACACATAACATTTTGATATCACCGTTCGAATAATCGCACTTCCGAGATACCGACACGTTTGGTTCCATTCTAACTTGCTATCGTTCTTTCGAAAGACTTTTCTTATCGTTGCATTCGATCCTCGATTCAAAGAATTGCCTTTTAGCAAGCAGCTGGAGAATTTTAGCGGTCCTTGGGGACCAAAGAAACTCCGCTCGAAATTCGACTATATGTGATATACTCTGTAAATATAGTAACGTTCTATTGTATCTATGTATATGTACCGATAGAAAGTATTCAACGTGTATATTAAACGTAATAAAAATAATGCAAGCAAAAAAGTTTCAAATTGGAATTTCTGTACAGTGAGGAATTTCTGTGCCAGATATTACCACCTTGATTTACGTCATTATCATTATACGTAGCGCGAGGAATGTTTGGAAAGTAAGTGTTAGTAATAATTAGACTGTGGATTTTATGCATTTATTTGGAACTTGTTCAAGTCGATAAATAGAGAAAGAACATTTTATTTGGCTTCTCTATCTTCCTGGTGAAAGTCCGTTGATACGAAGGCACGGGGTTGAACGGCAAATATTTTCGTGTTTCCCGTGCACGGTCTCGAAATATGCGTTTGCAGTGAGGAGGGAAGGGTGCACTCGACTCTGAAGAGGGTGAAAAACAGAACAGAACAGAAGACAAAACGGGGGCGAGGGCGGCCTCCTCACCTTTCTGAATGCGTCAGGCTCGTTATAATCGAGAGCCCCCTCGAAGGAGTGCGACGCGTATGCGAAAGGAGCCGTCGCATTCAGCCACGGATAACGGTCACGCTTCTCTCCGTCGCGTCGCGTCGCGTCGCGTCGTATCGTATCGGCCCGGCGACGTTATTTGACATTAATAAACTTCCGTGACGGGTCGTCCGTCGATCGGGATAACGTTACTCTGTTCGACGAGCGTGCGCCGCGACGCGGGAGCGGGCGCGGGTGCGGCGTGCTGGCGCACAATTAGGGGAAGTTCTCTCAAATACGCGTACGGCATAGAATGACAAGAGATACGCGGCTTTTAGGGACGATGGTAAATCTGACGAGGGATATCGATCACCCCGACGACTGGCTCGCGAACGACGAATCGAAAAGTTCGTGTTTGCGCGCAGTTAGATCGATGAAGCATGCTTCAAGCGGGAATCCGTCTGGTATCAATGACATCGTTCCGCGAGGGTAGACGCCGCGCCGCACCGCGCCGCGCCGCGCTGCCCCGCACCGCCCCGCGACGTATCCGCCGACAGTCTCCAGTCGTACGACTGTTTTAGAGGCTCCGATAAAATTCAGTATTCTATACTATATGGTGCTGGATAGAATAATAAGACGAAAGTAGAATACAATAGTATAACAATCATTTGTTGCAAGTATAATCGCTTGGTATTAATTACATTTGCGATGTTGACATGCTTGAACGAATCAATAATCGATAAAGTCAGAGTTTGCAAAGTGCTCCTCAGAATAGTCCCATTCTGAACCACTTTCCGCTTTACGGTAGTTCTGAACATTCTTTTGAACCTCGACGACGTTCCTGACTCTGAAAAAACACAACTTCGGTTTATAGCCCGCCTTGGTTTACTAGCTTGTTAACGCGGTTACCTTTCTCGGCATGCTTGATCCCACCGCTAGTTATTACCGTTTCGGAGAGGTTGGTCAAGCGCTGTCGTGATTAGCGATAACGCGGAGTTCCAAGATTACTTCTCCCTTGTTGTTCCCATCGATTTTCACCGTTTTGCGGCTCTGTTCTGGGAGGACGATCGCATCGTCCGGACCAACAAATCTCTTAATAGGTGCCTCAACCAATTTGTATCGAACGTTCGGTAACTCCTCTTTGTTCACTTCGACGAACGGCTTTGCCGGCGCGACCAGCGTGTACACCTAATTTCAACATTATCGCTACAATCATGCCACTGCGTTGCAATTAACATCGAGCCTCCGGCTAATATTTATTCACCGGACGTTTCGCCATTAATCGGATTAACAGCGCCACTCTTCGTGCTCGTTTAATTAAACGGCTATCATCGTTGACGTGGGATTCGTTCGCGATTGTCAGAAGATAAATGTTTTCGATTTGGCGGAATATTTAATGTGTTTCTTTTTCTCCATACCGTTAAATTTCAATAATAATGATTTTCATAAAACAACTATGCTAATCACGCTTTGTGCTCGGTACGATT
Source organism: Lasioglossum figueresi (assembly GCA_028455805.1). Classification (NCBI taxonomy): domain Eukaryota; kingdom Metazoa; phylum Arthropoda; class Insecta; order Hymenoptera; family Halictidae; genus Lasioglossum; species Lasioglossum figueresi. Next base: position 18,605,770 of record CM052194.1, read on the forward strand.
ATTGCCAACAAGTGAAAACAGCTTACCTTATTAGCGGGCTGTGGGCTGTCATCGATTTCGTTCGGATCTCCAGCGGAGAAGCTAAGATCAAGATTCCGCGAAGATTGTTCATTCGGAATGGGATAAGTTAGGCCAGCGTATCGATTCGCATCCGAATTCTGCAAGTAATAAACTCGCCCATTCACGGCGACCACGAAAATCGCGACAATCGCTAGAACTCCTTGGATTCTCTTCATTGTTTCAAGGAAATGCGGATCAAACGGAGAACCGTGCTCGACTGGGTGCGATGGCCAGGGACCAAAGAAAACGTCGACTTAAGACCTCTCCCGTTGCAGCTGCTGTAATACACGTTCATCCGTCCTAAGAAGATTATGGTTTCACGAAACGATTAACAATTCCACTGTCGACTGTCCTCCAACAAATGCGACGAACTTGGTCAGTATTATATTTCAACGTAAAAATAATAAGTACGATGGGTCCTCGATACCTCGATCCTGTTGAGAAGTCGCAGTACCGCGAAGCTAAAGAGAAAGAAGAATCATCGCCGTCTCTCATTCCGTATAAATAATTATAAAAACTGTAACTGTAATCTTTTTTGGTGAAAAATAAAGAAAATTAGTTACAACAGTTAACGTGTTGTGTTCTTTTCTTCCCACCCTGTACACGACTATACGATAGTAAAATTAGAATAAGATCTTCGAAATTTTTGCAGAGAGAAAAATTTTTCATATTTGACAAAAATTAAGTTTTCTATTAGGAGAATATCGTAGTAAAAGAGGTGGCAGGAAAATTTGGTGCCACCTAATTCGCTATCATATTCTCCTTATACTTTAGACATTGCAAATTTTCGGCCATCTGAACGAGAATGTAAAATCTAGCATCCTCGGGCACACACCTTTTGTGTTGGTAACTATTGATAGCAGCATCGATAGTTCTTCGTTGCTCTCTTCGCTTCTTGTGGACACCAAATACATGCTCCGTTATAACATTATAACACTGCATCTTATGCATATCCTATACTCTATACCTATGCCAGATCTATGTATAAGTATACATATACAGGGTGAGACGCTAAAAACAGGCCACCTGAATAACTCGGCTGCTATCGGTGTTGGGAAGAAATGCATCGGCTGGAACTTGCTTGGTTTCGAGGGGTCATTAATCTGATGTTAGTAGCTTTTTTGTAGGTGGACGCGTAAAGGACATACGAAGGTCATATTCATTTTTTTTAAATGGAATAGTATGTTTTTTTATGTACTATCGGGTAGAGCCTTTTACGACGCGTGCAATGACCTATGGGTCAAGGTCATTCGTGGTCTGGGTTAAGCCAATTGCGATGGAAAATAATTTACTTCGAGGAAATGATCGAGCATCGTTGATTTATGTATCTAACGGTAATACACGACTTATACAAGTGTTCAAACTGTCGACCTTGAACATCGATGCATGCTCTTAAGCGTTGCTTAACGGATAATACAGCCTGTTGAATTTCAGTTGGGTTTATCGCGGCACAAACTCTTCTTATACGCTCTTTCATGTCTTCTCTAGTTGTTGGTATCTCGTTATGCACTTGCTGTTTTAATTTTCCCCAGAAATAGAAGTCCAGAGGTGTTAAATCTGGAGAACGCGCAGGCCATTTATGATTTCCTGCACGACCAATCCAACGATCTCCGAATTTCGCGTTGGATCTTCTTTGTATTTTGTTACCTACACTTCCAGTTTTTTGAAAACTTTTAATAACATTTGTGAAGGCCGATCGCGAGGATCTGCCACGCTCGGGAAACCGTTCAGCATACAAACGGACTGCTTCTCTTACAATTTTGCGACATTCCCCATAAACAAAAACCATATCTACTTTCTCCGTTATCGAATAACGCATTTCGGAAACTTAAGATGCACTTCGCTCGGCAGAGATTTTCATAAACGACTAATCGTATG
>CM052194.1:18607807-18689197 GCA_028455805.1 Lasioglossum figueresi
AGATATCTGAGGTGCTAATAGTTACTGCCCCACCCTGTATATGTATATACATATATGTCCTAAGTTTCGGCTCACAGCGTAAATACGCGAGATACGTAAACGAAAAGAACTCCGAACTCCCGCAAAACGCGTGGATTCTTCGGAATTATCGGAACAACGCTTATGAATGCCGATATAGAAACTAAATCGCAGTTCCCTAAACCGGTGTCTTGCATTCACAGACACCAATAGATTCCGATGTATTGTTCGCGTTCGAACTCGTTTCCGCATTAAAAGCAGAAAACACGGTTTCCGCTCATAAAGGGGTGAAAGCGGAACGAGCGGGTGCACGCGCATTATTGGAACGCGGCGAGAGATTAAAAACGACTTTTTCCAAAGGATCGGTTCCATTGACTGGGGTGCATTGCGGCAGGTCCTGAATAATGCATGAAATTTGTTCCCCGGAATCGAATCGCTTCTCGTCACCGCCGGCACGAGGACAAGAGAGCGGGCATAAATCTAAATAATTTCAACCCTCGAATTTTTATTATTCCTATGACTACGTCGGCCTCGCCGCTGAATATGCATGCGTCGCTTTCCGCACTTCGACCGAGTGTTTCACCTTTGTGTAACTACCCACCGCGGGAAACAGGGGAGGGAGAGGGTTGCTGGTGAATTGATGCACCTTGCACCTTTTCCACTCGACGCGTCTTTCACCTGCAACCGTAAAGACGGCTCGTTAGTCTTACCACGAAAAGCGATTTATAAAACGATCTCCGAAGCTCACCTTCGGTTCTTAAACAATAGCGTCAATTGAGAAAACTTCTATGCGCCATTGCATTATTTACAAGAAACAGTACAAGTTCTTCCCGGTCCATTTTTAAATCTCTCCTTACGATACCTACTATGTACTATGCAAAGTGAATTTAATTTTCGGAACGTTAAAAACGTCGCTGCATGCCCATTGTCAAAAAATTCTAATACGAAACGCTCGGCGTTCGTATAAATCAGCCGCGATAGGAAAATCTAATATGATAAATGTACAAAGAGTCAGTCATTACTTGGCCGGGGAATCTCAATAAATCACGGAAAGAATTAACGAGCAGCGAAGACGACACCAGGCCTTTCCTCGTTCCTCCCCTGCCTTCGCGCGATGAAATATAGCCGACAACTTTTCTCATACTTGAGAGTTTTCCTGAGAAGCATACTATGCCATAAAGAAAGGGGAAACGGTGGGAGGAGTTACGAAGTGGTAGGGGACGAAACCTATAATGTAACACTTGCGAGATGTGGAAGTGTGCAGTGTTTATACTCAAAGAATCATTTTACTATCTTCGTTTAACTTAAAATATCGTATTCGTTCTGTTTTTCAACAAGATTACGATTATTGCTATCTTTATGGTTGCGTAGATATATACTTATACGTATCTCGTATCTTAAACGAATATTATTTATTTCTTATCGTTTTATCAACACGACGTAGTTGAGAAAAGAATAAATAAATACATGACACATGCGTTTTTTAATCTTTTCAAGATTAAATAAAGACTACCTTGAATTTATAATTTTCTCTTCTTCCACGATACATACATATATTATCGATGAAATTCTTAAGGCCAAATAAAGAAACATTGTATTGGATTTCTAATATTTTATTAATGTGTAATACTGCGCAAGGTTGATTCTTGAAACTCGTCTTCGAGGCCACGCTTCTTCCATAACAATTTCATTTCAAAGTATCGTGTATACTGTTCCTAGATTAATTTACATGACTAATCGCCTTTTTACAGATTCTACGGGAATCTTCCGCCGACAACAAATACGGTGTAACAGGCACACACAGGATATTCAGTCCGTACACGCTGTTAGATTGCGTGCGTTCGATAGCAAAAAAATAATATTAAATGCCATTACACTGTTAACAAACTCCACGAAGTCAAGTAACATTATGTCACGGTAAACTAAGTAAACAAGTACTTGGAAAAAAATTATCTAAATGTGTGTGTGTATAAACAATGATTAAGACATCTTTCTACAAACTCGTATAATCTCCGCAATTCGGTCAATTAAACCGCGGACATGTGTCGAACATGTTCCGCTTAGGATAATTTAAAAAAGAAAAATACAGTAATTACAGAGACGGTCGAATACAACAAGATGACTCATGCGTATCATTTCTACGAGTATTTGGCAGTTTATTTTTCATAAACTTCGTATTATTTTACTTCGCTGCTAGAACCTTTTTGCAGATTTCGTTGGTGTACTCGCTGCACTTCGCTGTTCCTCCGAGATCGCCAGTCAAGAATTTTCCTTCTTTGATAGCATCGTAAGCAGCGTTTTCAATGATGCTCGCGTGCTTGTTCAAACCCATGTGTTTCAGCATCATCACAGCGGAGAGCAACAACGCGGTAGGATTTGCTTTGTCCTGGCCTGCGATATCAGGAGCAGTTCCGTGCACCTGTTTTACAAATCAAAATATTAATTCCGATATTGTGACATCTAATCAAAAATTATTATTAATTTCAGGTACGTACAGATTCGAATAGAGCACCGTTCAAGCCAATATTTCCGCTCGGCGTGAGACCGAGTCCTCCTACGAGACCGGCGCACATATCGGATAGAATGTCACCGTACAAGTTTGGCATGACAAGTACATCGTATTGGCTGGGATCTTGGACCATATTTAAACAAACCGTGTCCAAGTATCTTTCTTCGAACTTAATGGAAGGGAATTTCTGAGCAGCTTCTCGACAGCATCTTAAGAACAAACCGTCCGACATTCTCATAATGTTAGCTTTATGTACAGCGGTCACCTGTGAATACGAGTCAATGTTTCTTTAATAATACATTCATTTTGTAATAACAATAACAGCGTCGATCTTACCTTTTTCCTATTATTATCCTGAGTATATTGGAAAGCAAATTCTGCTACTCTACTAGAAGCTTCCTCTGTAATCAGCTTAATAGACTGTACAACTCCTTCCACAATTTCATGTTCGATACCAGAGTACTCTCCTTCTGTATTTTCTCTGATTGTAACTACATCAACGTTGTCGTACAATGTTTTATAACCTTCTAGGGAACGACAAGGTCGAACATTGGCGTACAAGTTGAATTCTCTGAAGCAAAAGAAAGAATAAGGAATGATTACTAATCGAGTTAAAGCCAGGCAAATTATTTATTATCTTAAAGCCGGTAGTAATACGGTTGAATTGAAATAATTCAAACAACATCTGTTTGCAGTGACGCTGATGATTATGTAACTCAAACAGTTCAAGATATATATACATACATACATATATAGAATAAAACTCAACATAGCATACTCGTGTAGATGCAATAGGCAAAGTAGACTGGTCTTAATTATACAAAAGTTAAGGCTGGCTTACTTTCTCAGAGCAAGATTCAAAGATCTGTGTCCCTTTCCAATCGGTGTCATCAAAGGACCTTTCAAACCAATTTTATTCCTATTAACCGAGTCAATGGCAGCTTGTGGAATACCAAATTTGCCATCCGGACCTTTCACCGGCGTTACGTCGACAGATTCCCAATCTATCGGCACCTGGTATATAACACAACTTTGTAAATGCCAACATATATAAATAAAGATATTCTCGATTAAACACATTAAAGATTAAATCTACTAAGTAAGAATAACTGAAAAAAGCAAGACATACAGATACTATCTACTAAATGATGAGGGTTGAGTAACACTATTAAGTGTTATGCAATACAAAACTCATGATTGCTACTTCTTAAGCGGCTACAAAGAGCAATATTATACTTTGTTGTTATTAAAACAAATGCTGCTATATATATATATATATATATATATACACGCAATTATCTATACGTACAAACGATGTCAAACGATAACATGCAATCGATTAAAAGGTATGCGACGTACGGACATATCGCTTGTTTATAACGTACGAAAAAAAAAATAGAAATTAAAAGACATACCTTAGCTACAATAAGAGCAGACTGAATTAGCCTAAAATTGGTTCAACCTGTACAAGAGTAAGATTAAAATAAACTGCTTAAGGTTAGTAGTAGGACAAGTAGGGTCACCTTGTAAGGTTCAGACGATAAGTAATTTCTAAATGACAGAGCACAAACACTATGAGCATGATTACTACTGTGCAAAAATCTAGCGAAATAAAAAAAAGTATCACAAGGAACGTATGTATAGAAATCGTACAGGTAATTTGCATATAAATCAAAATCTCGTGCAAGGACAACGACTTTTCAATGATAACTTTATACGAGAAGAACTGATTGTACCTTGGCAGCATCGAAAATCTTTTGGACAGCGGCGGAGATTTCCGGTCCGATACCATCTCCAGGGATGAGGGTACATTTGTGCACTTTACTGCTGTAAAACCGGGCACCGCCGATTTTCGGAACCTGTTAACGAAATATCCATATAATTCGCAATGGCCAAAAGCTGCATGGCGTAAGTGACATTTTATTTCATGAAATAGAATGATAGGGACACGACAATGCACGGATATTCTTAAATCCTACGAGAGAAACGGACGAAAGGTATAATAGAAGCACGTCAAGATATATTGCATTCAAGAAGACGAACATATAAAATTATTTTGTGAATTCTAACCTTTCATCTGGGAACGAGCAGGGTTACATGGGGGATACTGTTACTCTTGCAAGAATTTTTTGATCAGTACGTTACTTACTGCGGTTCGTATCCACTGAGCTGCCATTGTTTTAAAGAATTTCTCAACAAAAAAATGAACCTCCACCTCCACCACCTAAAGTTACGTACGTCAGAGTAATACCAAAAACCGAGGTGAGAAAAAACGATCTTCGATCGTGATTGGCTCCCGTGCCACAATGTCTTCTGCTCTTCAGAAACCGGAAGGTGGCGAACGCATGTGTATAGAGTATAGAAGAACGGCGAATGGCTCTATATTTTTCACGATATTTTTGTCGATACAATCAAAACGAAAAATAAAAATATAATTTTATGTTAATCATCGATGCCTGTTTTATCGCATTTCTCCGAACACTTTGAACAAGTTGAATCACGTGCGGAGAAATATGTCAAAGGTTATATAAACATTTTTGAAACATTTGAAAGGAGATTCGGCGTGCCGTTTATACGCGAATCGTATTACCCAAATTTTTATTGGTCGCAACTAGAGCCTGTTAGTTTGTCCAAAATTAACATCCGTATACGTTCTTGTAAATTAATTTTTACTCGAAAATCAAATTTTACGAACATTTAGTCAGGATGTTCGAGAAAAATAACTAGATAAAATATAATAGTAAACGTTTAATTTAGAAGTTTGCGGTATAATTTTATATTTAACGTTTATACCTCTAATTTGAATATCTACCGTTACGAAATTGTTAGTTAGAAAGTCAATTATATAATAATTTGTGGTACAGAATTTTCTCTGAAATATATTAATTTTATTTAAAGTGGAATACAAATACAAATCAACATTTTACAAACAATTATATAGACATTAAAATTATTATATACGATGTTCCTTTTGTGAATAAATAAATGCTGAACACTATAAGCGCGCGCACTACGTATATAAGTATCACAATTAAATGCACTCACTTTTATAGATTTTCACTAACACTATAACATTTTATTTAAAAAATAGATTGTATTTCAGGCTATCCAATTCAGTTAATTTGTAATATACACACTGCGGAAGTAGAAAAAAAAAATGAAAATAACTAATTTTCATTTTATATTTAATCTTGAATTACACCCACAGAACTTACCACAGAAAAACATTTGCAGTCAGTCGAGATAGATTTCCTGGAAGAATAACATATGCATATAAAAATCTGTTTTTGAAATTTTTAAACTTACCTCATCTTCCGATCAAATGATAGCCGCTATTTAAATGATTAGTTATATATCGAAAACATATGATCGTAAAAGATTTGTTGGTTACGAAGAACAAGATATAAAAACTATCTTTAATTTTCTCCGAGTATATACTCTCGATGTGTGAAACATGCAAAGTTTGTAAGAGTTTTTTTCACTTGTTTCTCGTTAATAAAAGTAGACATAGTTTCTTTTAGGTCTGTACAACGACTTAAACAAATGAGAATATGTTAGAGCTAGGCCATTCGATTAACTTTCTTTCAAATGTCTGCAAGTTTCTCAAACAACTTGGAAACAGTATCACATATGTAATTCGAAACCAACAAAACTTTCACACGTACCCATTATTTAAGACACTCCGGGTATAATTAAAATTTAATCCTTTCATTATATCTTCCATCGTTGTCCCTTTAACAACCAACATTTGGACACACCATCGTAGATATAAATTTGAATAACACCAACGAAAAGATTTCCTGCTGTCCCTATCTTGAGATAATCGTCGGAATAGTCAAATTCTTCCACTAGCTAACATTTTTGGAATAACAAAAGTACGAATGTGAGATTCGGTTACGATTGGAAATAGTACGTAAACCTATTTGCACAGGATCTCATGCGTTATCAAATAAGACCCTATATCCGACATCGAAGATAGTATTAAGAAAAAAAAGATACAACGTACTCGAAATGTTAGGATACAAATTTAGCAACCACACAGGCGAAGATCGACGATGGTTAATTCATATGGTTGAATACGTATTAATTGTTTCATCGACGATTGCAGCAAAGACTAGATTTAAAAAAGCATTGCCACCACTTACCATAAAAGTTATAATTGCCACAGAGGGGGTTCTCGTTTCTTAATGATATATCAATTCACTTCGAACATACAGAATTCCACAATTCTTTATAGACCAGACAGAGGTATCGATAAATATGACAAATACACTCTGAATACTACAATAAATAAGAGACTCAACCACAATGTTAAAGGACGAAATGCCACATTACCAGCCAATCTTAACTTCCCCGAAACCTGTTAATCCACTATTTCCATCCACAATTAAAAAGCTCAGAGTTAAGAATCTTCAGAGAAAGAGATCCAAAATATTCTTCGAACGATAACGTTCCAGCACAACAGGAACAGATCTTTGATAAACAGATTTCAAGCAAATCATTCGTTCTTGAAAGACGTTCGGTACCGAGGAAACAGGAAACCACAATCGGTTGAAAAGTTTCTCACCTGCGATATAAGCAAATATTCACCTTAGGAATCGTGGAACTTCGATGTCTCAAAAGTAAACAGGGATATCTACATCTAGAGATGGAATGGTAAATCTTTAAGCAGAGATTTCTGTTGAAAGTGCAATGCATTTGGAACTTTGATTCTGCGTAAACATGACTGCAGACCGTTTCAAGTTGCCAAAACGATGCATCTCTCTCTCCCCCCCCCTCTCTCTCCTTGCCAATGCATATCCACAGCACTTGACCTGCTTAAAGTATTAAAGAATCACAACAACACAGAAATAAAACACAACGACCAGCATGTATTTTTTTTGTAGTCAAAACGGATTTGGATTTTATTCAATCACTGTCATGATGTTGTGGTTATACAAGAGTGTTATACAATTCGCAGAATGTTCCTCGAAATCTACATGGCGAGAGGAAATATGTTTACCAAAAAATGGGAATTTATAAAATTAGCTGAACAACCTCTCTGTCTTATGTGCATCCTCTTTCGACGGTGAAAGACTATTAAAAATTTTCTTTGTTTTCTTATCGTCTTCTACGATTAGAGAATCACCTATTCTTTGGTAAACATATTCTAATGCACAATATGTAAAACGATTCTGCCAAATTTAAGAATGTATAAGGTCATCGAATCTGTTGGTTCGTCGAAGTCTCGAAGCGAGTGAACTATAAGAAGGGACCTTTCCTAATGACAACTAAAATTTGTATGATCTACTTGAATCTCCAAGGTACTAAGAACGATGTGGCGCGACGAATAAAAGGAACCGACCGCAGAACTACAAATGGAAACAATACACAGTCCCCTGGTTGAGCCATCGTGTACCTTGTTATGTGTTAGATACAAGAATAGAGTGCGACCGATACCACTGAAAAACCGACATACGTCCACGATCTGCGTAGGATTGTGCATGAAAATATCTATCATACATGGATAAACTTTAAACTCGTTAAGCCCGTAACAGCTATATCGCGTTTAGTATTTATGCTTGAAAGATTAATCTGTCTAACCTGGATCGATCGACCAGCCCGCGAACACGACCAAGAGCGTCGCATGTTCTCCGGACCGGAATGTGAGAAAACCGATTGATCTCTCGTCACAAAACACTATGAAAATAAACTTACAAACTACGTTTCGATAATTACTGTAAATAGTGTAAACCTATGTACTGAAAAAAACCTACGGATTACGTTGAACATTATGAACCTAAGCCTAACAATTAAACTATGTATCGATCACACGAAAGGGTATTCGATTTCGGGAGTGAACAATTAGTAGGAGCTTCCACTGTAAAAAGGAACGATAATTCTCTAATAAAGAATTTTTAAACTGAAACAGTTGTATAGCAAGGAAGGGTGATTCACCGGCAGCGAACAAGTATTTTTTCGACGTTGAAGTAGGCATTAAAATACGATTGTTGATCTTCCAACGACAGATACTTCTCTCTCACCCACTGTCCTACGTTCTGCCACACAACTAGGATGAATTTCAAGTATTGTCATCAGGAGCGGAACAATCCTGCAGACGACAAACGAACACCCAGTCTCCTCTCGCTGCGCATCAATAAGTTATGGTTAAGCATCAACCCCAGCAGAGGTTCGCTAATAGTGTTACCTTAAATATGTTCCCCAACTTTTAGTAAAGGCGAACATCGATTGTTCTACCCTCGATACGCGACCGATCCATCATAGCTGTACACATCATATTAAGGAAAATCTTTCGATCGTTAAGACATGAGCAAATTACGCTAAAATCATTCCTGCTAACTATCAGACAGCCAAGAGAAACATCTACCTCGGCTAACTTTCGCAGCACGAAACAAGGAACACTAGTTACTTTTCTTCCTCGAACTTTCTAGACTACTAAAAATATTCATATATCCTAATCTCCAATCGAAATTTTCGACTATTGCTCGACATCACTTTTAAAGCATACTCACGGATATTGTGTACCATGTAATAAAAAACAACTTTCCTTCGGTATAAACGTGTTTGTAAAAGGATACACACAGCACGCTCGGCGTCCCATTCGGATGCGAACCGTACCATTCCCATGTCGGTACCCCGCATTTCTGCAAATTTCACTTCCCCGACATCTTGGAACTTGTCCCGCAGCATTTGCCATGTGGTGTTTGGTGGTAACTATAGTTACACAATTGATATGCACATCAGTTTTCATTAAACTTTATTATAGCCTCCCAAGGAGGCTTTACTACGGGATACCAGCCGATTTGATTAATCTTTCTGCAAGTGTCTCATAAGAGTATTCGAACACTCTTTAAATTAGAATAACTTTTCTAAAATTAATATTCATAATAATCGGTGGGTATCTCGTAGGACAGTCTTCTTGTTAGGAGAATTTAGAATAGTTATCAAAAGATAACGATAAAATGACTATGAATTGTAAAGTATCTATTACGGTCTCGAAGTTACGTACGCAATGAATTTATACGTACATTTCCTATTAGAATAGTATCGGACATTGGTCGCGAACCGTTGGCATTTTGTCTGTTGCCACCTCCTCCCTGACCCTGATTTCCAGAGAAACCACCGCCTCCGCCAGGACCGCGGTCATTGTCCCCTCTATTGAATCCACCGTCAAAATCTCTGCCGCCTCCGAAGTTAGAACCACCGAAAGCATTGTTTCCACCGAAGCCTACGTCATTGTCCATTTTAGATAAGCCTCGTGGCGCAAAGGAATTGTTGCCTCCTCCGCCAGTTAAAGAGGCTTGTAAGTTAGACAAACCTCCGACTCCACCGCCGAAGTTATTTAAATTAGATGCCAATTCATTTGTCAAAGATTGATTCAGCAGAGAACTGGTGGTCAGGTTTGCGCTTAAACCTCCTGCCAGACTTGCTTGAAGAGCTGCAGCATTTGTGCTCGATAATGCAGACGCTAATATAAATGAATTTATTATTATTTTCCTACTTCGTAATTGAAGCCGATATTTAAATTTCTAGCAAATAGAAGACTTACCCAACTGTGCAGGCACAACATTGTTTAAACCAGCGCCAAAAGCTCCGGCGGCCAACACAGGAGCGGAAATGGGATTTACAACGGGGGGATTATTTGCCTGAACATTAGGAATGTTTCTAGCTACATCCATTAATCTATTACCACCTGCTCCAAGACCCATTCCAATTCCCTTTAAACCTGTTACCGGATGAACAATTACTTTAATTTCTGTAATTCGAATATTAATGCGAATCGTAATATGACGAATGTATACCTTCTGGTAACTTTGGTGGCATGTCTGGTTCGTTCGCTCTGTCGAGTCGAACGGTCATACGTCTATCGTACAATTGTTGATTATGAAGCATCGATATAGCTTGTACAGATTCCACCGGATGATCGTATTCTACAACTCCGAAACCTCTGGATTTTCCATCTTTGTCTTTACCTAACTCAACATGCAGTACTTTACCAGCTAACTTAAATACTTCCAATAACTTCTTCTCGTCCACTTTGTAGTCAAGCTAAATATACAATATATTCAATGTTGATCGATCGGCTCTTCACCGTTACATATCTCAATTTAATTTCTCATATAATCTTTGCGTAAAACTGAACTTACGTTTGCCACGAATACTCTAGTGACTAAAGGTCCGTTTATACCTAACGATTCTAAAAACTGAGTACTTAAACCATAAGTATTTCCAAATTTATTATCACCGCCACCGCCGCCGCCGCCACCTCCTCCGCCGCCGCCGCCACCACCGCCGCCACCGCCGCCGCCAGCACCGCCACCAGTAGGAAGATTCATATTTTGTCGTCCACCTCCTTGCGGTCGTGGCGGATCTCTAAATCTATCGTCTCGAATTCTATCATTGTTGCGAGCAGTAGCTAAACGGCCGTATTTATCGCGTTCGATGTCAAAGTCCTAAAATAAATATGCGTTAGAAAATGTTTACAACGCCGGGTCTGGCAATGTAGTCCAAAGTATAGGTTGACTGAAAAAATAATAATATACTAACTACCTCCTTGACCACAAGTTTTCTTCCTTTAATATCGTATCGATGCATCTTTTCCACAGCTACTTTCACAGAGTCTAAATCCTCGAACTCTACGATTCCACAGCCTCTTGGTTTGTCATTTTCGTCGGTAAAAAGTTCAACGTGCGCAACCTTTCCAACCTCCGTCCGGAAAAGATCCTTAAGATCTTGCCAACGAAAATCATACGGAATGTTTGATACATAAATCCGGCGATCCGAAGCTTTTCGGCCACCTCGATCATTCCGTTCTCTGCTTCGATCGCGACTCGTTGAATTTATGCGGTTTTGTCTGTCTGATCTGCGATTGCGATCTCGTTCCCTACTTCGATCCCGTTCATCATTATTTTGCACTTGACTCCTAATGTTAATAAAGATACATAGGAATATCGTACACGAGATAATGTTCGGTAACTGTTATCCTCTATTGCGTCAACAACACGCGTATGCGTTTATCTTATCCATCGTGCAATCTGTGTAAATTTTGATTGATGCTACGTAATTAAAGAAACACCACGCTGTCGATATATCCGGATAGTTTATCAGGTCGGTTTACGTTAATTCTATGTGATTTCACGCGCCGACAAGGGAACGTTCGATCAGACTTTTTAAAAACGTATCGATATTATACTTACTCTTCTTGTTTTAGCATCGTCGAGGCTTCTTTCACTATACAAACAATTTGTAATGACGCGATGAACTTATACTAAAGTTCCAAGCTAAAAAGAGTAAAAGACACCCTGCATCCAAACATACGCGATCACGAAGCGTCTTATAAAATGGCCGACCTCGGAAGTGGTAAACCGTACCGGAAACTGCTATACCCAAAAATAAGTTCCTGTTACGAAAAAAAAAACAATTTCAAATATCTTGGGTAACTCTCGAACAAGCATTAATATTTAAAACATTTATTATCGGGTGTGTCTGTAATAAGCGAAACATGTCCGTCGTACATGCATAAATATGTATAATATATAGAAATAATAAACGCGAACTATATACAGCTTCGTTTCTTATAAAGTATATTTCTCGTCAAAATATCGGCACTTGAACACATAAACCGATAATCATTGTCGCTAAGTAAGACAGGAGTTCACTCTCATGTCATGATTGTTCAATGGCATAAAAACATTCTAAAAAATACAATACAAATATGTAAATTAGAGTTGAACATATTTTTTACCGATGTCTATATTATTTGTAGGTTCCTTATGATCTTTCGCGATAACACTTAGGTGTTAACTACGGCATTTTTAATCAATATCTATTTCTTTGGTATAAACAGAAAACGGCAAGTGCATATACTAGATAAGTAGACTAGTGGCGCTACTGATTTGTCAGTACCATTATTAAGTCGTTAGATGGCAGGTGGAGTATTTTTGAATAGTTTCGTTTAAAAACAGAGAGGATATATCCGGTCTGCGAGACCTGAGACCAATCATCCAATGTATTTTTTTGTTTGACATCTGACATCCGGTTAGATCTCATTGTCAGTCAGACCATATATATACTTGTAGACCCACTTTCAGGTAACATACCGTGTTCCAAGATTGTTTCATCTATCAGATGATTGATGTGGACAAAGTGCTGTAGTCGCAGACTGCGTCTCGCAGTGCCACGAAGCTAAAGTGTTAGAGAGAAAAGGGGAGTCGTCGCCGGATCTGATTCTGTAGAAATATTTACCGGAACTGTAACTGTAATATATATATATATACATTACTAGATTATTTACTTTACCTTGGAATACTATTATACGAACTATGTATAGCTATGCCGAGTCTACAAGTATATATGGTCCAAGGTGTAAGAAATAAGAATAAGAATACATACAATCGATCAAACGCTTAGAAAATTACAAAGACCTGCAAACCTGTTTGATTATTTGGCAGAAGGAATAGTATTGTAAAAATCTGCGACCAGATGGCAGCAGTAGTGCGCAAGAAAGCATACGGTGCAGGAAAACAATATCAGTCGATCGTTGACTGTGACCGCAGGAGGACAGTACGGTCGACGGTCGCACGCTATCCGAACGCGTCTCGGGATTGGTCGTCTCTTCTCCCGTAAGCCCCGCCTACCAGGTGGTCGTTCGAAAGTGTAGTTGTGTAGTTCGTTACGGCAAAACGACGGGCGCTGTGCTCTCTCCAATCGCGAGAAAAATCTGAAATGAAACGTGTCGGCGCGCTAATATGTGACGGTTGAGAGGAACCGAGGACCAGGAACGTGCGAGAGGGTGGTTTACGCGCGGGTGCTACCACTTTCGAAGCGTGACGAGTAGAACGAACCGCGTGAAGCAGTGACAAAAGGTGGAGACCGTGAATACAAGAAGAAACATAAAACAAGGAAAATATACGTCGGAAGGAAACTCCAAGGAGACGCGTGTGTGTCAGAGCTGCGGGGCCAGTGTGAACGAATCCTCTGTTTCGGGGGGGGGGTTCTATGTCTTCTTTTTCTCACTTCTCTGTCTCTCTACCTTCTTCTTTTTTTTTCTCTTCCCTTCTGTTTCTCTCTCCGTCTTGTTACACATTTTGTTCCATGGGTGGAAATACTACCGCCGCGACAAGTGTTATCGCGTCCAACGTAGCCTGAGCTGTTGTTTCGTATCGCGTAGTTGAAAGAAAAAGAAGAAGCAGAAGCAGAGGAAGAAGGAAAAAGGTAAAGGTAACGAAAAGAAGGAAAAAAAGTGCTTGGTTTAACCAACAAGGACGTCGTCAGCTGTGTGCGCTTTTACGAGGGGGACGTGTGCGAGAGAGAGAACCTGCTGCTGAGAGACAGAGAAATGGCGGCGCTGGTGGCAGGTGTCCAGTATGGGTTGTCGTCGCATAGTAATTTTCACGAAAACAAGTCTCTGATCTTCGTGAAGCTCACCGACTCGGCGCAGCGTGCCATCGAAGACTTTCTCAAGAATCGGGTAAGCGAATCTCAATCGAAATCTCAATTGTTTCGCCTTCGCCAGTTTGCCTTATGTATAGGCTAGGATCGCGAGCTTGTGGCTTTGTCCGCGTGTTAGGAGTGCACGTACACGAGCCTCTACACACGAATCGCCATGAAACGGTGAGCGCTCGCGCACGCGCGCTCGTTCACTCGGCTCGTTGATCCGTGTGCGTGGGACCCATCTACACGCGTCTACGTACTTACGTCTACGTGTGCGCGTGCATGTGTCGTAATGTCGTGCCAAGGAAAGAGACACCCGATCGTCAACTAACTCGCCATATTTCGCGTGGAATTTGGTTAGTCGCAGGCCATCCATTCGAATTATCGTAACTGCACGCTGGTAACTGTCACGAACGTTATTATTCGTGACCGATCGTAGAAAAGTGTTACGTCGTTGTTGTCGAAACCAGCAGAAAAAAGAAGAACGATCGTAGAAGGAACGCGTACGAGGCCACGTTGGCTCTCGTTAGCAGCTGGTTAGTGGCCGCGCACACTTTTTCTCCGTCGCCTCCTCGGGCACGGCCAACGGAAAAATTCAACGCGATTCAATTCCGAAATGATCGCGCCAGAGTGCCCTTTTCGCGAACTTGACTCGCTCTACTGCATCGCCTCGGTATATCCGTATGCTTTGACAACGACATTACGTAATGCATAAGAGGACTGACAAGGCAGTTAGCTTGTTAGCCCGATTTACAGACCGCTCCAGAATCGAATCGAATAGAATCGAAACGAATCGATTCGAAAACGCCTGGCCTGGCTTTCCCCCCATCTCGATACGAACATATCCACCGAATAAATTACTCCGTGACCGTATTACTTTTCACAGTCGCCGCTACTACGTGAAAAAATAGATGAATCATCCTCCTGCTTTTAGAATCACGCATTTCTGCGGTCTGTTCTTCGATCCACCTTTCCCTCCTTTCCCATTATAATCGTCATTTGAAAATATTCGACATTGGCACAGTGGGACAGTTAAACGGGGATTCGGGACAAAATCGGAAAATTTTCGCAGTACGTACACCCTTTTGCGTTTACGAGTATTTGCTGAGATAAACATAGCCGAGTAGATAGCACGTAGATTCCATGTTCTCGAGTGACTTTATCAAAATTTCGGACAGTTTAAAGGTATGCTATTATTTGAAAGTCTGTAAGCATCGCTTGTAAATGCGGGCACGAGAGCTGCGCGGCTTTGTCTAGAAAATCGACGCGATCACCGACCGCCAGATTCTTGCACCACCTGGTGTATCCTAACCTCTCGGACGAGATTCGAAAGTAAAGTCGTCGAAGGGGCGTGCCTTTCGTCAAAATATCGGCGCTAAAACCGAGCGCATGCAATGCTTCGGGCCCGCGTGTCCCGTGTAGAAACGCGTGCACGAAACGATTTTCCGACGAAACGAAAACGAAAGAGAAAGAGAAACAGAATACACGGGATCTCTGGACGACGGGCAACAAAATTTAGAAATATTTGCACGAGGTTCGCATGGGTCATCGCTTATCGCCTTTTTCCCCTCTCCTCTCTTTGGCCACGCGTTGAACAGCATTCGGTGCACGAAATTTCACGATCGACGACCGCGATTGTCAAACCAGAACCGTGAATTTTCGCTTTCCATATGTTGCCGGATTTTTCAGCGATCGGACGACGCACTGGCCAAACGGCTCGTTATCTATGACGCTCGTCTTATCACTGACATAAGACGTCTTTGACATCGAACTTCAAAAACCAGATCGTAATTTCGCAACCTCGAGCAGCTGTTTTTCACGCTGACCCGCGTAAACGGTTTTCTTATTCATCGGAATCGACAGCAGCGACAACAGGAAAATATTTACACAGTAAAGTCCCGATGATAGCATTTTCCCCATTGGATTGTGTTAAAAATCGTTGCGTTCGGCTGGCGACCAAAGAGGCAAGAGGTCGAATCGAGTCGTGGTTTGCGTGTTGAAATAATTCGCTGGCCCATGATCGCTCTTTAATTAACCGGATTGATCGGCGGCCGTTCAACGCCGAAGATTCAGGAAAAAACGTTACGTCAGGTATTATCTAATTCCTCGGGCTCGAGACCGTTTTCCACATGGAAATTCAACCCGCCGTCCTCGACCTGCAATTCGTTCCTGCGAAACAAAATCGCGATTGTCACTGTTATAGACACGGAAATCTGCTCGTAGGTGTCGATCAGGGGCAATTCATTGTTCGAATTAATTGTGGGTGGCTGAGCGAAGTGAACCGATCGATCACGAAAGCAGGCGGTTGTTTGGAGTTTGGAGTTTGGAGTTTGGAGTAACAAGGACGTTAGCCAAGCCAGACAATTTTCCGCTTTCAGCGTGCACTTGTAGAAATATTTGACAGACATTTGTTTCGTCAACCTTCGCGTTCAAAAGGTGGATACCGTTCTCTGGGTCGAACGGTTTACTTTGTCTAAGCTATCGACCGTAGATCGAACTATGTATGTACAAAGAAGAAACCCTGTTGTATATTAACTTATTTCTGATGAATTGTCTTATACAGGGGAGAGGGAGGTTGTAAGTTTCGATGAATACGTCGCAGGTAGACGGAACAGAAACAGGGACGGGACATACCTGTCTATTGTGCTCGTTCGCATGCAAACGTCCATGATGGAGTCTTGACATTCAAGGTCGCCGTGGTCGTTAACACACGGCCCCTGGCCTGAATTACTTGATGGACGCAAAACTACGTTGCCATCAACCCCCGCCCCGCTCGCCCCTCTATCGCTTCCTCCCTGCAGATTTTTTCACCGACCCAGGTCGTTGCGTATTTTTCCCGTTTGCATTCGATACGATGCGATGCGATGCGATGCGATGCGATGCGATGCGATGCGATGCCTTCGGCGCATAGGCTCGCGACATTGCGATCCGCGGCATTATGCAACTGCGCCGGGGACAAGGAGATTCGAATGCGATTGCACGTACGCGCTGGACGCGAGCGTTTCGACGTCGATCCGCGAACGATTCTTTCCTCCTCGCTAGAATTAACACCTAGACCCCGAATGGCTTCCCACTTCTGTCTTCGAAAACAGCGTTTCTCAATTTCAATACTTTCGAAGATAATTAATAAGGGTGGACGGGTACCTGGAAATTTATTTTCCGACCTGACCCGACCCATCAGATGCCGAACCGAGGATGGAGAGAAGGAACACGGTTGAGCAACGTGCGCGTTCCTTTAAGAAGCACCGAGAGATTCGGAGAGGCCTTCCGGAGCCTCGACTCTCCCAGAGGCCAGTTCGGCCCGGGTACGTGGCATAGCCCCGTAAGAAAAGAGGCGTGGGGCCCCCTTCGCCTTTGAGTAGCACAGCTGTTCCTCGAAACTCGAATAACGATCCGGGGAACGGGCCGTGGCCGGCGCGACGGTTGGAAATTTTACAAACCGAGAATATGTATTACCTCTGCGAGCGTGATTCGAATTAAACTCGTGCAGGAATAGCTTAACCATTAGGAACGGCGATTTCGTTGACTGCAACCGTGCACGGGGAACGACACCGTTAGGAAATCGTGTCTTCGGGCCCTAGACAGCCGAGGAGAGAGTGGTCTAAATATGAAATATTTGCTCGGTCAAGGGAGTAGTACAAGCAGAGTGATACAAGGGTTTTACGATACAAGTCACTTTTTTCCTTTTACTAAATTATTTTAACGATTTTTAAATATGAAAGATCAACAGTTGAGAATTCCTCGATGAATTGTTTAAAAGCTAATATCTTTTGTCGTTTAGTTGTAGCTATTCTTAACTTTTCTTTTCCACAAACACTTGAAACGGATCTATTATTTCCCTACTCTACTTTATATCACAAAAGAAGCGTCCGTCGCCCGTTACGGGTTACGCCGCAATCGATACGATCCTAGCTGATAAGAGTCCGCCGTTTCCTCAAACATATGGTCCCGTAAAACATGTTGCAGCCACACGTGGGACGGGACGGTGCGGCGCGGCGCGACGTCGTTATTTATGGAAAACAGCCTGAATACTCGTGAAACGATAGGTAATACCGTTTCGCCAGTAGATTCCGTTTTGTTCAGCGTCTATCAACCTGCCTTGATTCCTCGGCCTCTTATTGGCGCCGGGAGATACGGGCCTAAGCGGGTAACAACGTTCCTGTATTTTTAACGAGCGAAACATTTAGAAAGCGTCCGTTTCGTCCATTACGGGCCCCCATTCGCGATCAAAGGCGTCCACACATCTCGGGACAAGTCTCGTATCGATCCCTCGAAACAGATTATGTTTGAATCACGATTATTACGACTACGATTTTGAGCGATAGGCCTTTCGTATTAGTTTCTCTCGCGCCGTCCTCGAAAAGGGTATAGCCGGACAAGGGGGTCATACGTCTCCTCAAAGTCAAAGAGAAGTTTCTTCAAATTGAAGCATATAATAATAATACAAAGCATAAATAATTTCGACGCTGTTCGATTCTTGGGTTTACCGATTTCTCGGCGACCGGTCCTCGCGTCCCTTTGTTTGTCGAGCCATTATCAGCCCGATTAGATAACGAGATCCAGGAGCATCGTGTGCATGTATATAAAGTATGAAACCCGATGATCCCAGGCGTAAAACACGTTCCGGAAATGTAATTACGGCCGACGGTGTCGCTTGAACGGACTCGCATTTCTTTGTAATCGCGTTGCAACGCGTATTCTCTGGTTACACGTCCTATGCTCGGGCTCGCCGAGTACATAACATGTAACGAGGGAGTTACGCGATCAAAGCGCGCCTGCCTACTCGAAACTGTCTGCTTTAAGAAGAGGACCATTTGATTCGATCCGATCCGATCCGACCCGATCCGATCCGTTTAAACATATTTCTGGAGGCATCTCGTTTTGCATTTGACCGTTACAAAGAAAATGCGATCGTCAAAATTATATGAATCCTAAATATCGGATAATATGGATTTTGATAACGTTCGCCAATTAATCGTGTCTTCGAAGGATTGCCGTTACTCTTATTATTGTTGTAAATCATCGGGTCGAAATATTCACGATTTATCCACAGCGCAATATGAATTATGTATGGTGAAAGTGGCTGGTGAAATACACCGGAGGGAGCGGAAATTCGGGAGTTGAAATAACGACGGGCTTGAAAGTGGCTTCGAGAGAGCAGCAGATGTTTCATTTTCGTGCATCAATCGAAGTAAATCGGACTCGGTCGTCGTACAGTGGGCTGTTTCGACAGCATAGCGGGGGGAAAGTCGCCGACCAGATAGAAATCAGCTGTTAGGTGCAAATATTTATTATTTGTTTGATAAACGTCACTGGAATCTTCATCTTTCAGCTTTTAAGGACTGCGTCTCCTAGACAGACGACACTCGCGCGTGACTGCACACAATCACCACAGTACACTCACACACCGCTAGACCACGTATACGTACGCGAGGATTGCAAGGGTCCGGGATTCCACTTCTGATTTCACAATAATGCAAAGACGGGGTTTCTTATTAGTCAAAATCGGTAGATAAAAGATCAATCTAGGGGGCTATTTGCCTCAAAAGTCTTACTTTTACGTTTACGACGCGAAATTCTCATTATTCGGTAGCATATCGACAGCCACGATAGGCGGCAGCACCGTCGCCTCTCCATTGCTACTCGCGGCTCCGCGACATGCTGCAGAATAATGAGAATTACGCGTCGTAAACGTAAAAGTAAGACTTTTGAGGCAAATAGCCCCCTAGATTGATCTTTTATCTACCGATTTTGACTTTTTGTCTGATGACTTTTGTCTTGATTTTGTCTTTGCATTATTAAGATATCAGGAGTGGAATCCCCGGACCCTTGCAATCTTTGCGTACGTATACGTGGTCTAGCGGTGTGTGAGTGCACTGTGGTGACTGTGTGCAGTCACACGCGAGTGTCGTCTGTCTAGGAGACGCAGTCCTTAAGGGTGTTTTATAATTTTTGTAACACCCATTACTCTGCAGACTATAATAGCATTTCTCGATCGAACCGCTTTACAACATTTGCAATTTCATAAAGTTGAATACTTATCTCGTATGCGACAACTAAATGTAAGAGAGCTCGATGTAAAAGTCAAATTCCATTAGCCGACCCGACGCTGATGATTCCCAAGCTGCCGATGCTGTTATAATAAATCTGATGTCCCTATTAAAGATGAACATCGCGGCGTGTATTGAATAAAAGAGATGCTTAGATAACACTTTTAACGAGCCTATTCTATTCCGCCTTGTAACCGTCGGAATTCTGCATGATATTTAATTATTCCCCGGAAACGTGGAAGAAAGTTCGAAGTAAGATTACACAGGCAGGCAGGCTTCGTACAGGTTTTCACACAGCAAAAATCGCTGTTATTCTATCGTTGATAGAAAGCGAACTTCCATGTGGTTTTGTGGTCGAAGTAGTAATATCGTTGGAAAAGGAATCTCGAAGCGACTAGCGAGAAAGGAGAATATTTGTCGAGTTCGATTTCTGCATTGAAAAAGAGAACAGATCCGTCAAAATCATTTGAAAAACTAAACTGTCCGTCGAAACGGGCTCGTCGCCGCGACGCGACGTTGAAAAATAATTTTGTACCCTGTGATAAAAAGGACAAGGAAATCGATTTCCGCTGCGTTTTTGGTAGCAAATCGTCTCGCGTTCGGATTTTTCGGCGTGCGCCGCGTTTTCACCGGCAACGAATTTCGGCGAGAGCGGTGAAATCAGGGGGTTCGATGCCACGGAAGCGGGAATTCACACGGCGATTTGCCGGCGGAATCGTTTGATCGACGCGATTGTCCCTCGAACGCGTAAATTCGCTAGATCCGGTTCGAACCGAGAGGGAAAAAAATAGAAGCTCCGCGATGAAAATGGCCTTTCCGGATCGCGACGCGCTGTTAAATTGATGCGCGAACCGTCCGTTAGACACTGCATCCTTAATTTATTTACTACACGGAAATACTTTATGTCGCTGTTACGAGCCGAGGGTTTAGGCAGCTATGCGGAAACCGTGAGGGAGTTTGGATTGAGAGATTTTGGGTGATAGCGTAGGGATTGTACACGTAGGACTTGCCGGTGCCGTCTTTCAGGTCCGAGTCGCCTCGTATATCGAAGGGAAGTGGACGCGCCGATGTCTGTTGCACCACCGGGTTGCCACCGTACAGGTTACACGTAGGACTTGCCGATGTCGTCTTTCAGAATCGAGTCGCCTCGCGTATGGAAAATAGGATAAGTGGACTTGCTGGTGTCTGTTTCACCACCGGGTCGCCACCGTAAAGGGTGCGCAAGGACTTGCCGATGTCTATCTCACCACCGGGTTGCCTTGTGGGGATCTCGGGAAGTGGACGCGCCGATGTCTATTGCACCACCGGGTTGCCACTTGCAGAGGTTAAGGTATGGTTCCGCGGGCTCGCAACTTATCGAAGGAATTTGATATACCTCGAGCGGTAAAGGTATATCGTCGAAGGATATTAGTGACCGGAGACTCGAATAGGTGAAACGGTTGAAATTAACTTCAGTCGAATATACATATAATAAGTATATTCTATAAAAATATAAATGGTAACGTACAAATGTTTTATCTCAAATGTTCTATCTCTCTATTTTTACGCATCGAGGAGTGCGGGGGCAACCAGCTTAGTAATCCCGTTCTCGGGATACGTACCGTGAGTTTATGAATCGGAAAGATGCGCGACTGGGAGTTATAAACCCGATCTAGCTATAACGTTCGCTGACGTTAACGAGTCAACTCTTCGGAAGGAACTGCCCACTCCTGATTGCAATCCAGGCCCTTTTATAGTGGCCAAAATCGGCCTAGACGAGGGTGGGGACTAATCGGAGATATCGATAAGAAATGCAATCTAATTTATAGCTTATGCTATCGTCTGCAGGCGCCCTAATCTTAATAGATTCTTAGAACCCTTTGAATAGAGTCCTTGTTTTAGCACACATCGCTCCGAAGGGCCAAAGGTTAGCAACGGTCGCGACTGCATACGCACTTATCGCTCCGAAGGGCCAAAGGGAACCAACGGTCGCGATAGCATACGTAACATCGCTTTCAGTTGAATGCGTTGAACTCTGTAGATACGGAATTTTTCAATAATTTAAATGAAAGCTGCGAACTTTGAACTGTTGTCGCGTACGCGGCAACAGATTTCCGCTATGAGAATTCGATAGAGACGTTTGGAAAATATCGAATAAGTGGGTGGAAGGCTTCGGATGCTTTCGTTCCAACTCTCGTTTCAGCGACCCAACTTTTATTCCGTTCGCAAGCCATGCGCGAAAAACAGGGGGCGTCAATTTATACATATGTACATATATCGAAGCTGGCTGCGGTTCAGTGCATTTTCCTCGTTTCGCGTCGAGCCGTCTGAACCAGTTCGGAAAAATTGCGCGAGCTGTACCTACATTGCGTTCTTTTTTACAACGCAACGGTTAACTATCAAAAGTGGCACGACGCAAGAACACGGAATAAATTTTCATGAACCTCTATTCTTGTTCGCTGGCGATAATAGAGTTATTATCTTTCTGTACAAGGAACTTTGAAATAAGTATTTCTTCGTACACATTCCTCGAGGTGTATTGTTGCTAGACTGCGGATCTTCGTGCAAAATAAAAAAAATATTTGCATCGATCGCAAGACACACAGGAGTCGAATAAAAATTTCTTTCTTCTTATAACGATCTTATAAAATGAGTTAGCATTTCGCCGAATGATCGTTTTACGGAAACCGGGGCAAGATTAAATTGTCCGCGCAGGCATCGTCAAATAAATTCAGACGAAAGGATTAAATTATCCTCGGAATGCATCTATTTACACGCGAGACACGGTGCCATTGTATCAGTCGCAGCTCTCGAGACTATAAATTCCCCGTAGCTGCCGCGTAAAAGCGTCGTGAAAAAGGTGCAAGCGCCGCGCGGCGAAGAATGCAGCCACGGAACTTCTTTCCAGGGAAAAGGTACGCGGGCTTTTATATCCCCGGACGGCCCGACGATTTTCTTAAAAAGCTTTTTTTTTTATAGTACCCCGAGCGTGAACGTCACGTCTCCAGCGTCGGGTTTCAACTAAAACGAAATCTTAGTTCCGTTAGAAGCGACGTCTGTGCTCATCGCGTTTCTACGTTTACGGCGAAAATCGACGAAAGGCGAAAAACGAAAGCCCGACAAACCGAGCCGAATCGGAAATAACGATTCGACCGGAAGCGGGTTGTGTTGATTGAAGACCTTGTTACGCGCGCTACTGGTGTGCCCTTAATTGGACTACTTGATCCACTCTCGTTTGGAAATTCGTGGGGATCGGAGACAGAGCTCACGGATTCGCGCGACATATTTTTCACTAGCCGAGAAGTTCTGCTCTGTTTCATTAGGGTCTAATTAAACCCGCGTTATGGATAGCTTATATCGCAAGAAAACGGTACATGTAATAAGTTTATCAGGATAATTAGAATTCGTTGGCATTCGAGGCATTCGTGCCTCTGTTGATTCGTGAGAAATTGATGTCCATTTATTGGTCGCGTGAAATTCGAGATGGTTGGTCGGCGCGTCTCGCGTCTCGTGTCGCTCGTCGCGCTTCCTTCCGCCCTATTATATCTCCGTTCTCGTCTGTTTTTCATCGGTCGCCTCCATCTGGCAAGGTTTGATGGGATCGTAACGCGATTGAAACTTCATCGAGGAAACGTCCTTGCAGCTGCGCCGAACAGGGAACGCGCCGCGAGATTACCGAGTCCTCGAGGCCACGAGACGCGAATTTCCGTGTAATGGAAACCAATATAATGGCTTCCGGGAGCGGCGGTTTAACGTGGACGACGGCCGCGCCGCGATCGTTGAGATTCACTCTTATAAGTAACAAGGAATGTTCGCGAACTGTCGGACTCTGATTTTCATGGAACATTTCAGGCTTCCATGGTTCTAAGTAATAAATATATAATTTGCTGCGCGGTTTTTCTGGTCGCGCTAACAGCAACGGTAGACTTTGGAAAATTTGATCAGAGGGTAGCCGAAGAGATAAATGTATACCAAGGCAACAGAAATCCAGATTCCGTTCGAAAAGTATCACCGCTAGCAGGCGATGAGGAGGCGGGCCCGGAGCGGCATGGCGCAGCGTGACCGTAACAAAGAAGGGATCTCTCGACGAAATTGATAGCGCCATCAATTAGGACAATCTGTCCAGCAAACCCGAGATTTGGGTCCATCGCACCATATGGTTGGCTCGATATCCCTTCCGGGTTACACGCGCCGCGGAGGAAGCACGGTACGATCGAACGGGATAGAACGGATAATTTGCTAAGGACATGGTAGCTATGCCAATAAGCGAAAGTGCCACGCGGAGATATAGGGGGCAGGAACGGAAATCAGGCGAATCGATTGTAGGAAGCGTGGAGGACGGTCGATCGAAAGCCACGATCCACGGGAGAGTTATGTCGGTTGGATGTCTCTCGATCGGCTGAAAAAGTCGGGTGAAGGGAATGTCATTAATACCGCGATAGGCTGCGTCGTTCGTGTGCGTCTCGCGCGCAGTTCATTCGGCGAGCAAATGCTTTCTCCGAGGAAGGCCTGCGAGAACGTCCTTTCTCTCTAAGGACGTCGGCCGCTGGGAGGAGAACGTCTCAAGGCCGTTCGCGCAGGAACACTCTAGATCGTGGATCAAACTCTCCTTACCGACGATGACGATCATCGTCCACGACTCGAAAGAAACGCAGCGAACTCTTCTACATACAACGCGGCACTCTCGCCACGCCACGCCGCGCCGTTTCCACAGTATTCTTTTCGTAACTGACGTATCATCGGATCTGTGGATGGACAGAGGGGGTGGTAGGCTAGAAATCACCGAGGAGATCCGAACAGAAACGCGTTCATCGGCTGGCGTGACGATTAACACGGTCAATTAGCACGCGTTTGAACGCGACGTTATTTATCGAGCTATCATTATCGGGTAAAGCGATGGTCGTTAGACTCTCCCTCCACAAACGCTCGCTCTTCATCATAAGAAACATAATTATCGAGCTGTTTTCATGTAACACTAGCTAGCTGGAGTAGTTACGTGGCTTGTGCGCAAGCCGCCGCGCCGCGCCGGTAATTGCCGAGCCGCTCCCGCTTCAACGAGGAAGGAGTTGTTTAAAAAGGGATTTGGTGGCTAATCGTTGGCTCTGGAATATTCTCTCTTTCTCTCTCTCTCACTCACTCACTCACTCACTCACTCACTCACTCACTCTTTCTTTCTTTCTTCTCCTCTGCCCTCGTTCTCTATTCTCTACGATCCGATCTACGCCGGGGATTTTCCCGTTAGAAACGCACGCGGTGAAATAGTTTCGCCAACCATCCTCTTCCAATTATTTATCCTGCCTAACAGTTTCAGGCCTGGCCGAATGTTTATTAACAGTGTCGTTGATTAGGCTCTCGACGCTGTTCGAAACCCGCGATTTCTTTTATTATCTCGTCACAATTATACAATAACTAGACAGCGGATCTTCGTGCAAAATACACATTTTCTACACGAATTTCAACAAACTGGAACGAAATAGAAATTGGTCTTCTTTTCTGGTATGTGTTGTAATAGGTTTAAAAGTCCTGTATCGTATTAAATTATTTTTCTTACCGAAATAAATGATTTTGAAATTGCTACTTCGGTACTTTGTTAGCGTCGAAATAGTATTGGCAGCGTATTGCGCACCTCGCTATGTATATACTATATAGGAAGTCCACGTGGCCAATAATTCGAGATTCTTGGCAGAGTACGTGACAAGAGAATTTTTTCGTTGATTACACCTCATCCACCATGCGCACTTTTGTTAAGACCACAGCAATTATGGTCTCGTTGCACCAGGTTGTAAACATAGATGCTGATATTGCCCGGCTAATTGACGGTGTCTTTTTGATGGGTTTGTAATTAGCGGCCTACGGATATTTGCGCAGAGATTTCTGGCGGATCAGCTTACCGATGCGGGGATTTACAAAGAATTCATTTAGCCTATCGATCGTTGGATCTGTGCAAAATGATAATCTCGTTAACGTGTATCGCGAATGGTTTCTTATGAATTCTAAATCTTGCACTCTAGATAATTATGAGGTTTGTAACGATTAATAGCTACCTAGGGTCATAGAGCGCCAATTAACACATTGGCGACCGGAAACGAGAAATTGCTGCCTCGATGCGCGTTCATGATTTCTTAATTATTTTGCAGATAACGGTAATTTGTTTGCTTTCTAATATTATCGACCTTGTTTCCGTGCTCGATATTCTTAGACTTTTTCGACTTTACGGCTTCCTCGGTTCGTAGAAAATATCGTTTGTTCGTATTACATATTACGAATAACGCAAATATTCAAGGTGCGCGAGTTAGGAGGTTCACCCTGTATGTACTCGTATATCCAAAAAGAAGAAGAAGAAGGATACTATCCGGTCAAACCTCGTATACAGCCACGTTGTCCGTCTCTCCCAGTGACATCGGCTGGAATTCCGATGGGTGGCTTCCTCGTTTGCAGCTTAGTTAGTTTCTTGCGATCGGACGCGGAACACCATGCAGCTCCGATCAATCTTCGCTCTGCTTCCGGCTTTCGATGGAAACAGGACGGGCATGCTCGAAGAAATTTCTTTGGGATGATTTACGCGTTAAGGCCGCGGTGTCCCGGAGGAAAGTCACGGTTTCTGTCGTTGTCTGTAATACGAGCGGCAAGCGCGTTTCGCCGCTGACCATTCACTTAACATTTTTTCACCGCGGATGAAAGTTCTTCGACGCCGTTCAACCTTGATGCTACAACAAGAAAAGATTCAGTCGTGAACGCGACATTGTATGCATTATATATTTTCACACTTATCACGCAGGAGATTGTCACGCTTTATCGCGACACTACTGTAATACATTTTATCGTGACTCGGATTTAAGTGGCGCTAATCCACATTTTTAATTTTTCATTTATTAACGAACGAGTGGATCTGAGATATTTGAACCGATAAAACGGATTGATGTAGCGCGCGAGCTATTTCAAGTTCATTTCTGTGTATCAGCTGACGGTCTTCTTCAGGATATTCATCTCGCGGGACAATAATAGATTTCCCGGCGCGGCGTCAGGAATCGCGTCGTCCTCGACACCGCTGCGGCGGCAGTAAACCTTTTTCGTTGTCGTTTTTCCGCGCGACGCGACGTCGATCGTTAGGAGCTCTCTTCGCGCGTTATCCGGGGAATTCCTGGACGATTTATGGGCCGGATTACAAACTGCTCGTAAGCCACCGACGCTACGTGTCGACTGGCGTCAAGTTGATTTTTGTCATTTATTGCAAAGAACAGGCGTGGATTTGGTATAATCCTCCACTTTAGGATGCGGAAAGCGGGTCGGGGGGACGGTGACACCACTAATCGGTGAGGCAAAAAGGGCCCGGTCCTCTACCGGCACCCTTGGGTGTGGGGGTTTACGGCACCCCCGGGGCTTGTCCCCGGGTTCTACCTGTTCCCCCACATCCTTCAAAAAAAAAAAAAGGAGTTTATTTTTGTCAAGCGGTGCTCGTCGATACGATGGTAACAATTTCGTTGACGAAAAACCTTCTCTACGTTCGACACACCATACGCGTAGAATGTAGTAGGTACGAAGATACGACAGGTACGGAAAGAATACCGTATAACGGAAGCCCCGTGAAACGACGGTGTCGAATCCGTGTACGTCCTGCTGTCCTCAGAAATGCCCGCCATTCATGCACTTTGCTGCGAGCGCATTCTGGCCCCAGCGAATATCGATCGTGGCTCGATCGGCGCCTTGTGCCATTTCACGAAGAATTCCGTGTCGGGTCGAAGATCGAGACGCCTTTCGATTATTCCTCGGTCGAACGACAAAACTGGAGTCTAATAATAAAAATAAGTATGTACCATGTTAGAGATAGAGTGATATTGGATTGGTTAAGAGACGATTGGACGGGTTACACCGTTCGAAATGCAAAGATCTAGAACAAAATGTATATTACGAGAGAAACAGGAAACAGCACAGAAACTTATCGGCGAGGAATCCTTGCGGATCGCGTTGCGGAAAAAAAGAACCGTAAGAGCCACTGGAACATTTCTAATTATTCCAAAGCATTGGGTGTTCGAACCATAGATCAAGGAAGCAGAAGATTTATCGCGGATTGGAGCCCATTTTCTAATCTTGTATCAGCTTGTATCGAAGTTCCCGACCTTCTTCGCTCGATAAACCAGTGTTTTCTTGGCATAACTGATTTCGAATCTGCAGCGTTGCTGGAGTGAAATTGCCGGCGCCGCGCGACAACCAAATCGACAAGACATCCGGGAAACTATGACGATTAAAAGTTGATTCTCACTATCCGCTAAGAAGCCGGTTGCCCAGGCATTCCTCCAGGTATTCAGCAACCAGTCGCCTTTACAGATTGCGAGAATTTTAATTCCCTGGCGAGGATAGTTTATTATCGGCTATCGGGCCACCTAGTTTTCTTCTTTGTGTATTTGCTGCACCGCTATCCGCAGCAGCGATAAAATTATCGAATGTATCGAAATGGCTATCGACTATTTGGCCAAGTTTCTGCTCGATAGTTTACATTTCGTCGACAGAATTCGCCCGCATTTTTGAAATTATCTGTCGCCTACCGATCCGATATTTATTGGCTACTCTAACGCCGCTATCAGACTGGAAACAACCGTCGTCGTTGAATTATCGATAGAGCGACAGAGCAGTTAGCAGAATGCTCATCCTCCCCTACTTTGGAAACGATTAGAGGCCGGAGCGCCATGGCTCTAGCGTTTTCTGGTCTTCGGAAAGGCGAACTCCACTTTCAGACTCGATAAGATAAGATAAGACGGACAACTATCGATCGGTTTGTACCTTGTAAGTGATTCTGCTTACGGTGGATCGCAGTAATATTCGGAAACCTTTAAAAGATGGACACGCCCCGCCCACTCTCAGAGATCGGATCAGTCTTCATTTTACACTTTTTGGCCGTTTTTTATGAAAGTCGGATGTTCGGATAGAAGTTGCAGTAATCGCAGCTACATCTTCGGCCACTGACAGTTTCACCGGAATAGATTGTTCTTCCAATTGCGTCAACGGGCATGAAATTTTTGAAAAGATTCGAAGCTCGAGCGATTAAAGGCGTTCTTGGAGCGATCGCCGAGCAACGGACTAATCGGTTGAATCAATATGTATCCTCTTTTTCGCTTAGATTGCATCAGCTAATGAAAGGCTCCGCGCTCTCGCTAAATAAATTGACGCTCGTTCACGAAATGTGAAATGCGACCACCTCGCGGGCAACGAAATGTTCTGATTTTTGTGAAATCTTGCAGAATTGTAGAACACGCGAAGAGATTCCATCATGGATAACACCAGTCCTTTGAACCTTACGCTCCTTGATCCGCGCAAGAAGCACAAGTCCCTCCGATTATATAAATTGCCTATCACTGACATTTCGTCAAGTGTTCATTTTCTTGCTGCATTTTCTTCGTTTGATGCTGTTCGGTAAAACCAGTTACTCGATTTTCGAAACGAGATATGTACCTATGTCTGAAATTTGAAGGAAGCTCGGAAGTATTAATTTTTTATTCCTTCCAGCAATTACTAACAATTTCAATTTTTTCAAAAAAATTTTCACGCGATGAACCGAGTGTTCTAACTTTTCAAGAAATTCCAAGTTGTATTAACGATAACGAAAAGTTTCGTCATCGGTAAATGCGCGGATGAAGTTCGAGGAAGAGCGATGCCAAGCAAATAAGTTTATGAAACGAGCAAACTGCTTTGTCCTCTGCCTTATTGCCTCGGTTCCTCTATCGAATTCGCAACGCTCCTTTCACTCTGCTCTCTCGAGCCGCTCTCGGATACCGATCGCGGATACGTGTACACGTAGGTAAATCGTTAAAATGTTAAATGCGGTGTTCGCGATTGCGAAACGTCGTGTCGTCGCGCGGCATGACGAATTACAGGGTGCCTGCTCGCGAGGCAACATTTCTAGTCTCTCGCCTGCACCTACGCGTATCGGAGAGCGCCGCCATTTTTTTCCAGACGATCGTCTCCCCATTTTAACAGTCGCCACAGCTGTCGCTAGTCGACAAATGTTGACAGGAAGCCCCATTTATTTATTTTCGTTCCACTAAAATGATCGATTAGTCATTTTTCTTGCACAATTAGTATCAACAGCAAACTAATTCTTCTTACCTGTCAAAAAACCTCGTGGTCCATTTGGTTCAACTTTAATCTCGCGAAAAAGTTTCCTTGATTCTGCAGCTGAAATATTGTCCGGTAATTATAGTACACCCTGTACGATATTTGTGAAACGGGAACGTATCTAGTCACGATCGCGACCGAATTTATCGGGCTTTTACGCGAGACTTATCTTTGACTACTCGTGCCTACAATACCCCGATATCTCTGTCAAGATAAAACATTTTGCGAGAAAACGGGAGAAGAGAGGTTTGTCATCGGGAGATCTTGATCGCCGAGCTGTATCTTGCTCCGCTCGACACGCACGCGGTAAATATTGAATTTCGCTCTAGCTTTCGTCGAGAAAAATTCCACTCGACGTCAAAGAAACCTGGAAATTATCACTTTCCTCCAGAACTAAAGAGAAAGGACAAGTGTGTACGCTATCATTTAAAAGTTACAAGCATTGTATTTACGGTCGCGAGGCAAAACTGTGCGCCGCGCCGCGCCGGATGGAAGTTTCCGATCACTTTTCCTCTCTCTCCCCCTCTCTCTCCCCCCAATGATACTGTTCGGTACGAAAATTGTCAGGTAGGCCAACTCCGCCCTAACGAAAGGGTTGGCCATCTATCTCTGAAAATGTGTTTTTGACCCTTACGTCACGGTTGAGCTGTGCACGACCGCCATTCGATGATATATGTTTCGGTCACGCACATTCTATTAACAACTAAAGATTCTCCTAAATGTTTATGGACAAGAGACAATGAAAACACGCTTTAGTTTTCAAATCTCGAATTAATTGGTACACCTAATAAATAAAATCTTATTTTGAAAGGTGGAAAGCGCGACATGGTGGTTGCGCAGCATTGTAGAGGTCAAAGGTCGGAGACCGGCCGTAGCGTAAACATCTAATTATAAAGTAGCAAGCACGGATCAGTTTTGCTTGTCAGCACTAGCGGATTGTCTGTACGTTAGGCTCGTCAGCGCAGAAGGTTTGCTGACCTAACTGGGAGCAAAGTGGTCGGACCACGGCCTACAAGCCATGCTCGTGTCCGATGTCTGTTTGCAGCTGGTCGTATGTCGTCGTCTATGTCGTCTATGTCGTCTATGCCGTCTATGTCGTCGGTTCCGTGGAAACCGCAGCAACCGGCGAGCGTCTCTGTCCACGAATCGATAACGCGCCTCCTCCATTCGCCGACGTCGTCGTCGTCGCTGAAGTCGTAACTGACTTAGCTTGTTTAGAGAACATTGTGTTTGTTTACAAATACAAATAACTCAATTAGAATAGCAAAATATAAATAAACCAATTAGTGCATCCCATGCTACTCGTGAGACCGCACAACTTTCGTTTCAACAATTTGTTTGACGAAACAGTTTACAAATAATTAAGGTAGCATTTAATTCGATCAGCCTGTATATTTGTAGCGAAGGGACATTCATGGTTCTTACGCGATGCTTGAAAAACTGGAGTGTCTTGGGAACGATAAACCAAGCGTAGAGGACGTTGGTGTTCGAGTTGAGTTTCTTGTAAATTGGTAGAGAAAGAATTTTTTAAATAAAGGACACACCGTCGCTTACGCAAGAACACGCGTCCGCTCCGCCATGCCGCGCCGCGCCGTCCGAGCTGTCGCAACAAAAATCATCGAGTCGTTGCAGAAGAAATTGCCCGGAGAAACACGGGTAACTGAACTGACGAACGTTTCAACTTTCGCGGTTTAATCGAACCTCAAGCGTAATCAATGCTGTCTCTCTGCCGGGCCTGGCTTAACCGGCGCGGCGGCGGCGGCGGCGGCGGCTGTTACGCAAATGCATCGAACTCTGTTTAAATCGAATTAACTGAGAACCGATTTCATTCGACGTCCTACCTTTCTGGAACTTCGGTCGAACAATGAGGAACGAGAACTTCATTGCAGGCTCCTGTGGGAATACATAAATAAAAAAACTTTATCATAACTTTTTAAGAGAACGGTTCAGTTTTGACTCGTGCTTTCTTCTGCGCTTTTCATCCTTGCGATGCATAGAATAAGATGCAGTAACAAAGTGTTCGAATTCTGATTTGCTCTCTGTAGGAGAACGTAGTCGCGTCGCGTCGGTAGAAAAGAGTTCTCGAGCACGAGCGGTTCGAACAATGGAAGCGTAGAGCCAACCGGCAGACAAGTTCTCCATTGAACGCGACCGACTGAATCTACCGCGGCCGCGGCGCATCCGTCACGATAGTTTAACCCAAGCCGACGAAAGTGTGGCGCGTCGTCGTCTCAGTCGAACGACCGTAATCGTGCCACGCCGCGACGGCTCTCGATTTCTGTTCCGTTCGAAACATATTATAAAGGTTGACACGTGGCGGCGTTCTTGGAACGTCTGGAAAGTTTAGGTGAAATTAGGGGATCTGGGGTGGAAAATGGCTGAGCGCGCGCGGAAACCGGCCACCAGTTACCTTTTGCATAGAGTGCGGAGGATAAAAGACAGCACGTAGACGGTGAAAACCCTCGAACTAGTTCCGCTTGCAAATTCCCAGAGAATTATTTAAATGGCCACGTTAAACGAGAGAGAGGGAAAGAGGCCGTGGCGCCGAGCGCGAAATATTACAGACCCGGGGATTCGGTGTGGGAACCTGGACGCAACGTTGCCCGAATAACTGTAGACTGTAGACTGTAGACTGTAGACCCGAGCTAAATGCTTGATATCCCTTGTAATTTCATGTAAGCCGCACCGCTATGTTCTGTTTCGTGATACAACCGTTAACGATTCCACCTAATGAAATTCCTCTCTTCGTGTCACATCGGGACACCCGCGACTACCGGAAGTTGATCAGTCCTCTGGAAACTCAACCGAAACTGCAATGTACTTATCCTATTTATATTAACGTTGTATGGTTTCGCGGGGGATACGTTGAGCTGCTATTTATTTGACCTTGAGTTGACCTCGAAAAGACCCGAGAGTTTATAACTACACTCCTTTCCTATTCCTGCCCTATGCTACACTCCTTACCTAAACTGCCGACCGAAATGAATATTGAACGACCGTCGTTTTCATCCATATTTTTTTGTTGGTCGTAGACACTGGGGTGCATCCTGATGCCCTGTAATGTTACGACCCGCGATGCTCGTATGAAATTCTTTATATGAATTATCGTGCAATAAAGTTCTCCTTCTGGAACGTGCTGCCGATAACAATTGCGTGATCGTCGTGTGGCATAGGGCATAGGGCATAGGGCATAGGGTAACGGGGGTTTCGCGAAGTGTGCGCATACATACTTCACTGTACTTAATCGGTGTTTTTTCCCCTATTTTGCTAGTTACATAAACGGCAATGATTCACTGTGCGCTATTAAAAGAATTAATATTAATATAATTCGAACAGTTACATAAACCTTCGTTTCTTTTTTATTACAAAGTAATGCAGAAAAGTGTAAACGAAATGTTTGCCTTGCGTTATATTGATAATGAAACGATAAAAAAAATGTTGTCGGTGTTACCATTATTTTGAATATTCACGGTGAAATCACGAATAATGTACACTTCGTGAACCGGGTCAGATAGCATCGAGCAAGACGTTCATCGCAACCTTTTTTCTGGCGTTACATCGCACTGAATTTAGATTGCAGATTTAATTTACGTAATCCGCGAACCAGGCTCTCTCACTGCGAAATTAAAGCTACGTTTAGCAATGTTCTACGTTGAATAAAGAAATATTTTAAATCTTATCGAATACAAACGCTGGAGCTCTAAAACGTTAGGTCGTTGCAGATCATATAAAATTTGATGCGCCAAAAGAACTTGAAATTTTGGTGTGTCTGATTTGCATCAACAACGTTATTGCGACATTACGAGTTCTCGAAGCGACGATAATAAGCGGTGTAGAGGGGAAGAGGGTGGTGCTTGTTTGCTACTTCGTTTGCGATTGCGTTTATCGGGTGAATTAACACTGTCAAAGAATTATTGTTGCCGAACGGTTCGTTTCCAAGAGAATTACTTTTCCATCGAACAAAAGTTTACGCTGGTTAATCTGTTTTCTGTTCTTTTATAACACGGATAAATGACGTCGATGTCCGAGAAACTACAGGAAAAGAGTTCCACGCGTCATCGAATGTTATTCCGACAATTCGTTACTCCGAAAAGTTGTGAAGTTTTAAGGATTCATAATTCTGGGAAGAAGGCTGAGCAACAGAAGCAAAGAGATTAATATTTCTGCATCGCTACGCGCCGGAACTCTTTACATAACATCCCACAGAAGTATTGAATTCAAAACAATAGAACTCGTCGCACACACTCGTCACGATCTTCGCTTATTCGTCTGCCATACACACCATAAATAGAAACGATCAAAAGGTCAGAGTATTTGAGTCAGAGTTATTGCAAACAATTGAAACGAAGTTCGACCTTCGACTTGAACTATCTCAAGTTGCTTGAATATTATTCTTATCAGCGTATTCGATGAATTTGATTATACCAGCCCGAAGATGGCAGAGATCTTCCCGATAGTTACGGACAGAATACTGTATTTCTAAATAGAAGGGAATCGAATAGAAGAATTAGACGGGTCCTGGCGGTCGGTCGATGCTGCGTAACAATGGCGGGGTGTGTCCTTTCCATCGGTCAACTTGCGCGCAAGCCGGAGCCGGAGGCAGGAAAACTAGGGAGGAATGGTGGTAGAGAGTAGAGACGGAGGAGCGAGGAGAAAGAAAGGTGCAGGGCTAGACCGAGCGAGAATCGGACAACGGGGATCCATTATCCTGGCGTTACTTTCTCAAGAATGGCGGAATGAAGGTGAATGAAAGGGCGTAGGTAGAAGAGGGTGTCTCTGTTTTCCGAGTCGAGGATTTCTCGAACCGCAGAGTTTCCTCCTCGTAGGCTTCGTCGAAGCATAAGCTCGACGAAGGACCTCTCTCAGCGGACAAACGTTATGTCCAGGTAAAATTGCGGAACAGCTATGTAACTTAGCTATTGCCATCCGTTTAACGTTTGCACCAGATTTCGTTAGCGGCGTTGCAACACTGGCCAGCGTTTTTCTTGCAACGGTGTCTGTAATATTTTTATCTGCATTATTTTTGATTACGAATGAAGGTGTTCTTGAACTTTTTGAATGGAATGCTATGTGTTTCGTTCTGTTCACGGCGCGGCTCGGCGCGGTGCGGCAGCCCGTCACTGAACGATCATTTACCCTAGCTTCTTCGTTCGAAACGCCTTTCTTCGCTTTTCAACGGTCAAATAGGCGAACTCTCGGATCGGTACTCGAGTAGCAAGGTGGACGAAGTAGAAAAGAAATATGTATTGTGGGTTTCACCCAAAGGTCGGAAACAATGAGCTTCGTTAAGGTAGACGTGTTTCCACTTTCCAGGCTCTCTCGGTGCTTTCGGTTTCCTTCCTCTACCTTCCTCTCCCTTCCTCTCCCTTCCTCTCCCTTCCTCTCCCTTCCTCTCCCAACCTCTCCCGGGGCCTTTTTCCCTTCCCCGTCAACGTTCGTCGATTTCCTCTGAACGCGAGAGAGTAGAAGCGCTAATGAAGCAGAAAATAAAATCGTTTCAGCCTGGTAGATTATTCGAGTCAATTGCGAGCCGCGTTTTATCGTCTTCAATAAAAATGTCGAAAAAAAACTGCATACAAAATGTTCTTATACCATGACAACTGAAGGACATATTTGCGTGGCTACCTTTAAATGGACCAACCACTCTGTATACGAGCTGCATTATTTTCAACGAAGGTTATTTACTCGTATCTTTTATGTTCATTGGATTTATGTGGTAAGTGTTCACGGCATTTAAAAAAGGATTTCCGATTACAAAGAGCTATTATACTAATTTATGCGTGAAATATGTGCAGCGTGTATAATACTGAATTCGAAACGAGTCTCGACACGGAAAAAAAGCGACAGAACTACAAAAATGTCACAATATGACAGTGGCAATTTTTTGAACACGATTCATTACACGGACGACGAAGACAGTAATTTCCACTGTTTATGTCTCGAAAATATTTTAAGCGAGACATTCGTGACGGTAATGCCAAGAAACAATAACGTATGCTCAGAATTTCATTAACTCGATCAAGCGATTTTATATATATTATATATATATATATGAATGACGCACGCCGATTTTTCTGTACTTTTATTATGATATACTCGAGAACTTGTATGTATACAGTGGCCAAAATTTCTATAAAGTCATCTTCGTATTCATAGATATTTGAAAAATACCACCATTTTTGTCGATTTATCGCATCTGGTCTTGTGCCTTGTTGACACTCGGACAGAAGGACTACGCACTCTAAACCGCTATGTTCACTATTTACGTTTGTTTTAATTTTTTTCTGCGCGATGCAGAACACAAGTGCGAAGTTTCTATAAAGTCACTTAATGTCTCTCTGGATTCCGAGCAGAGAACTACGGAAAATTTGAAATATTCTAAAAGTATTAGGTTTAGAACTCATAGAAATCCTGTTTCTTATCATTTTATTCACGTGTATTAGAATGCCGAGAGGAAAGGTGCTAACAATTGAAGAAAAAGCATCGATCGATGCTTATAAAGATATGGGATGCTCTAATCGTGCAATCGCTAAGAAAATTAATCGTTCGTATACCGTGAATAATAATTATATCAATTTACGTGAAAATTACGGAAAAAATCATTTTAAAGGTGGTAATAAAAAATGGTTAAAAATACAACATTTATTATTAACGAGGTCTGCGGCTAAGGAAAGGAAAAATGCAGCACAATTTCGAGCTGAATTGGAGCTTCCAGTAACAACGAGACGCGTGCAACAACTTTTAAATTCTTCTGGGCAATTTGCGTGGACAAAAATGCAACGTAAACCAGGCCTAAAAGAAGTACATAAACAGGCCCGTCTTGATTTTGCACGGGCACATATGTCCTGGACGAAAGAGTGGGAGTCTGTCATTTTTTCAGATGAAAAAAAATTTAATTTGGATTGGCCTGATGGCTGTAAATATTATTTGCATGATCTGAGAAATGAGAAAAGTGTGACGATGAGTCGTAACTTTGGCGGTGGTTCCCTAACGATATGGGCTGCGTTCGAAGCTGACAAAAAAACTCCAATGTGTTGCATAAATCACAAAATGAATTCGAAAAATTATACAGATTTGTTAGACATGGTTGTAATACCCTTTACAGAAAATATTGAATATGACAATTTTATTTGTCGCTTCAACGACCATGGTCCCGTTGAAAGGACCGGTTCTCGTTCGATCACCGAAGTTAAACAACGTGGAATGGGCTTGGATGGGTGACCGTCTGGTAAAAACCCGGGAAGTTACCCCTGGGTGCTTTTCACGTGTTGTTGGTAAAAAGGTGGGTCGGATCCTACCGTAATAAACAGTAGGTCCCGCTGAAGATTAGGCTGAAATAGGCTGAAATTAGGCGATAGGGAGAGTGGAAAGAAGGGAGAGAGTGGTAAATGGATTTGAAACCCTGAGGGGACCAAATAATCATCAACCAATTTTATTTGTCAGCACGATAATGCTGCAGTATACGCGTCGAAGCACACAAAGCAGTGGCTTCTTGAAAGAAACATCAATGTTTTGCCATGGCCTGCTTATTCTCCTGACATAAACCCTATTGAAAATGTTTGGGGTATCGTCGCGCGACGAGTTTATAAAAACTGCAAACAATACAACTCCATTAAGCGAACTAAGGGATGCGGTGAACGAAGCGTGGGCTTCTGTTAAAACAGAAACGCTACAAAAGTTAGTTTCGTCGATGCCCAATCGCATTTTTAATGTAATTCAAAAAAATGGAGGTTATACTAGATATTAAAATAGAAATGACAAAAAAACAATCGTTAATTTCAACTTTATCCGTGTAAAACGAAAGTGACATTTATAGAAATTTCGCAGTTTGTTCCGCGTAAAATTATATTTTTGTTTTCTTTTATCGATAAACGTTATACTTATGTTTTGAAACCGGTGTGCACGCTTTCTTTATGCGATCCCGGAAATGCTACCAAATACAAATTTTTCATTGGTACGGTATAATAATAATAATTCGTTACAAAACACAGTGACTTTATAGAAATTTCGGCGAGTGTACATACAATATGTACATAAAAATTGTATAGCGATGAATATAAGTCCGAATAGGTAGTTATGTATGTAGTGGAAGGCTTACGGCGTTTTGCATTGGCAAAACTAGGATCTAGACGCTCCTCGCGACTCCAGCGATCGTCGCAATGTATACATATATGTAGTGCAAGGAGTGGGAGGGAGGGGGGGGGGGCAGTCCTTTCGCCATGCATTTCGTCCGACTTGGAAATCGATCGGAACCGATTGACCGATCGCGTGATTTTTCACGCGACGCCGAACGAGTCTGTTTGACATTTAGCGCTGCGTGGTCGTTGATTGAATTTTGTCATTGTGAGCGTCAAGAATTTATCCTGACATATTCTCTTCGCGGTCGATTACGCTCGACGAGGAACGCGAACCTTTATCTCGCGATTCGCCTCGCCCGCTACCCAGAACGATCCTCTAATTTTATTGTTCGCTGAAATAGAATCGCAAACGTTTAAGCGAGTAGATGAAAGAGTTAAAATAAAAAATCACTGGTTTCGTTAATTCGTTGAACCAAATAAAAATTGAGGAAAGATATATGGCATTAAGTGCTCTTCCGATCTTCTCGCTCTTTGCAAATCCCCTCCGACCTCGTTTTCAACGAGCGTGGCGCGTGAACGCCTTGTTCACATAACGTCGCCTTCCGTGGCGCGGCGCGGCGCGGCGCGGTGACGTTTGAAAAAGAAAAATGGTGAAACGCGCTCGAAAATAAACGCGTTTGCTCGGGATTAAAATTCTCCGGAGAGCTTTGCCGGGGATCCACGCGCGAGTAAAAGTAGTTTTCCCCACGAATGCTCCGCGCGTGTACGCTCCTCGGAGCGGTGCAATCGTCTCATTGATATGCATGGGATTACGATGGAATCCGTTCGATGAATGCTTATACGGAGCCGCATTTTCGCAGATTAATTCGCAGGAATTAGGGTCGGATGGGCAATATATTTCAAGGTCGTCAAAATCGACGAGAAGGACCAAAAATCCTTATCCATGGACCACAGACTTGAAAAAATGTTGAAATAATCACCAGTAGATAATTGTTTAAGAAGGTCAGGTGGTTGCGCAGAATCGAACGGGCGTCGAATCATTGCTCGTACCTCGACGAATCGGGGAACACGCGCGTGCTCCCGATGACTATAGATGGCATGGCGGCTCGAACCGAACCGACACGACGCAGGACGCGCGACGCGCGATGCGACGATTCATGATCGACGAGACCCTCGGTACATTCCATCGAGCGACAGGTGTTGAGCCCGCGTCGTTTGCATTGGGAATGGCTTCGGGCGATCTTGGTTAACACTTTGGGATTCGGCCGCGTCATGCGACTGTCGCGATCATTTCTACCTCTGCTCGTCGATCGTCTGGGTTGGAAACACGTCGGTCGTATCGACGAGGAAAATATACCGACCGAATCAGATTTGTTTTCGGTCGTCCGCTGTTACCTGGATTTATGGATCTATGGATCTGTGGATCGTGGTCTAGAATCCGCGAAGGCGTTCCGAGCGGCGTGCATACACGCGCATACACGCGTATACACGCGCAGGGACGTGGCGAGGACGCGGGTGCGTGGCCAGGTTGGAGAACACACGCGTCACAAGACAAGAACGATGCCAGAACGGTCTGCGAGTTCGCCGGCCGAGAGAAAGTGAACCAGTTGGCGGCGTTGTCGAATTTCTCGTCGCTGAGAGCTGCGCTACGCTACGCTGTCTGTCCGCTAACCGTGCGATCACCTGGCCTACCTGTTGCGAGCCGGCAACCGCGCGAGCGCGCTACCGATTAATTGTGCCGAGCGGCGATTTTTGGTGGACCGTTTCTTCTCTCGGCCGCCGCTCAGTATGTCGCCCGAAAATTCGGCAAAGCCCGAAAAAAGCTCGATTCCAACAATTTAGTTTAAGCGTTCAGACTTGTCGACTTGGTTTGCGTCGGGGACACGTAACGGATTTACCGTTTCCAACGCGGCGACGTCTAATTCTCGGAAAAGGAACGCGGAATTTATAATGTCACCGCGTGGCGACCGAGCAAGAAAGCCTCGCCATAATTGAGCGATTAAACGCGCAGACTGTGCCGCGGTGCGCTCGTCGTTCGACAAAGGGGAATACGCGTTCCGAGTTACGACAATACAGAGCGATGTCGCCAGATCAGGGGAATCGACTCGAATCGAGGGGAATACGATTGCCCCCCCCCCCCTCTCTCACTCTCTCTCTCTCTCTCTCTCTCTGCCAGTACCGGATTAGTCACGTGACATTGACGGTCACGGCGCGGATGGGTGAGAATAGCGTCGCAGAAGGGAAAGGGCAGAGCGAGAGACAAGCGTGTGCTTTTACGCGTTAACCGATTAATAATTCCTTCGAGTTATTAAAGAAAAAGTATAACTTCTACTTGCCAAGCCTTTCAATCATTCCCATGCGTACGTACAATATGTATATTTTCTTCTCCAGATTATATCGTAAACGCTGGACATTTAAAAGTTTCTTAACGCAAGACAAATGGCATGTTGTAACCAGAGCTTGCCTGTCAACCTCCTATTATTTTGCTTTCCCCTTCGCGAGACTACTGATTTCGTTTTGCGACCGACCGTGGTCGTTCCGAGGTACTTGGGATTTCCCCTAATCTTCGAGCGAAACCCTTATAAGCTGACTAACCTGGAACGTGGAAAGTTGTTTATAGGGTCAGCTCGGAGGAACGAACAAACAAGTTCGGGTCTTTTTGGGATCTGTTTGGGATCTTTTGTTCGCGCGGGTCGAGTATATTAGATGCGAACGTTTCGTGTTTATGGTGGGCCAAATGAATAGGCAAATTGGAAATATTGCTAGAGTTTCGAGGTCCATTCAAACGACGTCTTTGTTCTTTCTCTAAACTGGCTATCGGCTATAGCATTCGACATTGTCTGGAGATTTGCAAGACTCGAATCGCTGGCACAGATCAATCATTCTTGTCGTTGGCTTCCGTCACGGATGATAAGAATCGTTGTAGCCGTATCTATTAATTATTCTCGGCAGTGGAAGAATTTCATTTTCCTTTGTTGCGAATTGTCGAAGGTCGAATCATTGGTGCGGAACAAAAAGATGCACTTTTATCGTTGATATCGAAGAGGAGTATGTATCTTCTTTGTCGTCGATAGCTTTTGTCGAAATCTTTCCGATAGACATCCTTGGAGAAAAGGACAGAGAATATATGTTTCACCGATCGCCGCAGTCGTTGAAACATTGAATTTCGCGATGAGAGATCCGCATAATGCACGGCAGTTCTGGAAACTTACGCGGGAATAAAGATTAACGATTGAAACGATAGCGAGTCCAAACAACGTCGCGTTACTACAGTTTATGCGTCGGTCTCGTCTTCACCGGTTTACGATGAAATCTTTCCCATCGGAGAACACGGAGATTGCCAACCGAATATATTCTAATCTTCTTGTTTTGTTGCTGTCCATTAACGCGTCGCGTCAATTTTAAGAAAGTTATCGGTCTCGGAAGGATGACCACTTAATTTTATCCTCGCCTGTATGCGATACGAGAACACCAACGAATTAGCGAAACAATTCCTCCCTCTGTGGACAGCGGTACGAAAAAGATCGGTTGAAGCATGTCTCGCAGGATCGATGGCGATCCACTATTAAATTATGCACGCATCCCACGTCCCCGCGGCACCGTCGAATAATTTATCAATCGGCCATGAATCGAGTGGCTCTAAAAACGATATTCAACAGGTGTAACCGTCCCCGTCGATTCCCCTGGAAGACGAATTATTCGTTCGACCCGTTCTCGGTCGACGCGTCGTTTCCGGCTCGCTCAATTTCCCTCGATTTCCTCTTTCGTGGCTCCCGGTTCTGGGACAGGATCGTCGACGATCCTGAATAATTTATCGGAATGGCGGATTAGGATCAATTAGCCGACGTGTACGCGGGGGGAATGTGATCTTCGTCACGGAGAGAGAAGGGCGCAGTTCGATCGGTCGACAAGTTCGATAGACGTCTCGAGGAGACGCGATAATTTATTGCTGATACAACCGTGACGCAGAAGATAATCAATCTGTTGCTTTGCGTGCACACTGTACGCTGGCGTACAGGTTGACGAGCGTGGAAAATGAGCAAAGTTTGCGTCCACGGTTCTTGCAACAGCCTGTACCCGGAGGGTAGGTAGAAAAAGAAAAGGAGGTAC
Organism: Lasioglossum figueresi; assembly: GCA_028455805.1. Classification (NCBI taxonomy): domain Eukaryota; kingdom Metazoa; phylum Arthropoda; class Insecta; order Hymenoptera; family Halictidae; genus Lasioglossum; species Lasioglossum figueresi. Next base: position 18,650,095 of record CM052194.1, read on the forward strand.
CGCAAGGGTCGCTGAGTTATCGATCTGGCGATGAGGTCCTCGATCGGAGGGTAGCGAGAGGATCTCTTTGAGAAGGTTTACGCGGACTCGGGGTCGGGACCGGGACCTGCTCGTTATTCTCGGGCCGAGCGTACGCCATTGTTGCATCTCTTTATACGTGGCGCACGGCTGACCGAAATGGATTTAGTCTCTGCGAATGGCAAGCCCTGTACCCCTTGTCGCCCGCATCATCCTTTCGGCGATTGAATGCAACGAGTCGAATCGTTCGACAGCCGAAGGAGAGAAGCTTTGCCCGGTCCTAGCGCTAATAGAACTCTTGTTTTGTGTCCGGGTGAAAAGAAATTGTCGCCGAGGCGTAGCTCGGTGCGGTCACCTCCGAGCCATTATGCTCTCGTTGATGCATTTTTAGGGGATGAACGGCCGGGCACAACCTCTGTGTGTGTGTGTGCGCGCGCGCCGACAAACGGGCTGTACGATAAGGTACTCTTTAACTGGTATCAATCCCCTAAATTATTGAGACTCGGCGAGAAAATAACGTGTTCGGAGCAATCAGACTACGGGAGGCAATATCTTTGTACAAATTAATCTACGCGTATCTCGGTTAGCATTCTCGTTCGAGTTTCGAGCACCTCGGAAATTTGAAAGTGGAACGTCAGGCGAACACGCTTCATTGTGGTCGCAGTACACCTGCCAGCGATTCTTTCGCAACGACCGTTTCGCAAGAATTCTAACGGCGAAAAAATGCCCGTTTTTGCGCGCCGCGCCGCGAGCTACCGGATCGCAATTTCCACTCGAAATCCACTTCGAAACAAAAATCTTTACCGCGTTTTACCATCGAATGGCTGAATTATTAAATCGATCACGGGGTGAAAACGTACATCGACGCTCGTTGTAGTTCGCGTCGTTGCATTTACTCCCCAGAATCCTTCGCGCTTCTGTTTTCCTCCGAATCGCATTTTTGTTTCTCGCTCGATGGAACTTGATTGCGGAGTCTACTCGATCGAGCGGTATGCGAAGCGTTAATGTTTCACGTCGGGAGAATTTAATGGTCCAGACCATGGGTCGCCTTTTGCGTCATTAATTTATTTGGCCATTCCGGGCGCCCGACCTCTCTCTCTCTCCCCTGCCAGTTCATCGGGCCGTCGTTCTGTCGGCTATTCGCTTTTTTGTCTTGCTGCAGCTATCTAGCCTCGAATTCCGTCGAATCCTTGATGTTCGACCGAAACAGTGTCCGGACGGTGCGTCGGTGCATGCGCATCACATATTGCATTCGATCGGAGAAGATTTAATAGCGGTATTAGTTTCGAAGGACACCGCTCGAGAATGCGAGAGATCCGTGCCGCGGATGCAGCGTTCGCCGTATCTGCACGCGTTCGATCGTTTTCGCACGTCTCGTCGTTTACGAAGCGTTATTATAGAAGTTTAAGACAATTAATTGCCGCCGCCGCGATAGCGTGGACTCGTCCTCTGCGCTGAAAGATACCGACATAACATCTCATCTAACATCTCAAAAGATTCTAAGTCGTTCGGTCTAATTTTTAAAGGGTGTTTTAATTCTACAAATATCTTGAAAGTAGACTTCTGAACGAGCAAAGAATGCGGATCTAGAAATAGTTAAGAACTATCGTAGTATGTAACTTGGAGTTTTCTGTCTTCGGAGGATGTATCGATTAAATGTTAAGCAAGCAGAGCTCAACAATTTCTAGATACAAGTTATTCGTGACCCACTATTGAACCGCAGACGCGCCGCGCCGTACCGCGCCGCGGCAGTGAAAGGGTCAATTTTCTCTGTCTTGGCAATGATCGCCGGAAGCGCAATCGATCATCAGTGATATCATCGATCGTAGCACATCTCGTTTTTACGAACCTCGTTCATCGTACTCGGTGATCAAAGGCACTACTCAAGTTTTACCGTCGACTTTCCCTTTTCAAACGATCGCGTCCGCGTATCGCACACGAAATCATGTTACATCCACGCGTCGCCGCCGCCGTCGCCGCCGCCGTCGCCGCCGTCGCCGTCGACGAAACCCGGGGAAATATGTTGTAATTACGTGGCGAGATCGTACGGCTTTGATTTCTCAAGCCGCAGAAATCGAACGCTTGTCAAGGAAAACTTATCTTTTCGAATTATACTTTCGATCGAGTAGCTGATTTATCGCAACGACAGTACCGGAACTCGGGAATCGTGATAAACTACTCGTCCAATGCAACAGTCCCGATTTCTAAAAGAAGATCGCCTTGATAATTGTTTTTTTTTCTTTTCGTTTTTTAATGTTCAAAAATTTCGCTATCCACGATTTCAATAGTTGCGCAAGATCGATAAATTCGCTGCCTCGATCGCGACTCTACAAGACGTTGAGTACATTACATACAAAAAACCGTGACGCAACAAGATGTAATATTTTTCACGGTGAATTAGAAGGCCCGCAACCTTTCAATCGAGTGTTGATTAACGATGCTCGCGGCGGAGATAAATCTATCGCGAATTCGTGATATCTCACAGCCATCGCAAATCGGTAATGGCGAACAGAATTGCCTCTTTCGGACGATAATAATAGCATAGCCCAATTATCAACGTAGAACATTTTTATTTTGCACGAAGACTGTTACCGAGACAGAATCTGGTTGTTGAAATGTCCGGGATCGTTGTTTGACCGTCTAAGTTCTTATAATTAACTAGAAGCTCGAGAGTTTCACGAGACCGTTTCTGTTATCTCCTGCCTTATCGTCGAATTGTATGCACGTGTTGATACGCGGGTCGATAGGGCAGCAACGAGGAGACCAGGGCGAGCACGCGCATGGAAAGCGCGACAGCGTTTTCTTTTTCTCGGCCGAATGAGACCTGAATTTTCTACCGGCTAGAGAGTGCCAACGCATGTTATGCAAATACGCGGTCACTTGCCGATTTCTTCTCGTTAACTTGGTATCGTTAACGTGCCTTTTCTCCGGCCGTGGTCGTCCGTTCGAAAACTTGAAAACCGTCGAATTTGTTTCCCATCGAACTAAAACCAACGAACTGAAATACTATTTAATTGATATTTCCATTTCTGGAAATATTAAACTTCCGTTGGACGCATGGAAATATTAACTCGCCCGCGTAGCCACCGAGTTCTTTAGGTATATTTTTATCAATCTAGATGAGCGTTCAGAGATTATTTTGTCATTACTAGTTTTTAGTTCGTCGATTCGTTTAGCTCATTTTCCTCGTTGAGCCGAGGTCGAGTTGATTAGATCCCTGGTTTAATGTCCTTCAGCGGTGCTCATTCGTCGGAATGTCAGATTAAATCTGCTCGCGAAAATACAGCGAGCATGAAACGTTTCGTGGTATTTCCTCTGCGTACAATGAAAACCTTTCTGTAATTATTTCTACAGCGCGTAGATACGTATCAGCGAAATTAACTTGATATTTGTCGATTTTGTTACAGAACAAGAGCAGCCAGAACCCTACTATACAGTTCCTAGGAAACGAAGGGGTAAGTGGAAATCACTTTCTATCGTTTATACATTCACGTTGAATGTCACGCCTGCGCGACACGCGCAGTCTTTCGTGCGTTTAATTGTTAATAGCCGACCGCGATGCGACGAATACTATTGGAGTCGGACGATAATCAGCTCGTTCGTGATTAGTAACGCAAATTAGCAACAGGCACGTAATTGTATCTTCTTACGATAACGAAATACACTGGGTACGAAGACAACGAAAAACTTGATACACTACTTACCATACATTTGACACCGGTTTAGCGAGTGCTAGACACGTCTGTCTGTCTATCTATCTGTCTGTCTATCTGTCTGTCTATCTGTCTGTTTAAGCAGTTAAACCAGTTGCAGTGAATTTAGTTAAAGCCAGCGAATTATAATACGAGTACAGGATGTTTAAAAAATGTTGTAGATTCTTCGAAGGGCTGATTCCTGAGGCCATTTCAAATATCTTTTTCCAGAAAATCCGCGATCACGCAAGCTCGGGGGCAAAAAGAACAGACTCGTGGCTTCGCGTTTCGCGTTTCGCGTTTTCCGGGAATTGTCGTTTAGCGCGTGTGCGACATCGATCGCGGACGAAGACGTGCGCCGTTCTCGGAAGTTTTCTGTCGCGATTTGTTGTAGGATGCCTTCACGATTTGTTATGGAAACCTCGTTACTCGTCCCGCGTGCCACTCGTAAGTGTAAACCGCGGAGCTTCCGTGTGTGACGCAACGTAACTTCGCGCGTTCCTCCAACAGGCTGTCGTGCCGAGGAATCGATGAAAATTTCAAAAAAAGTCATGGGATAAGTCATGCGACCGAACATTTTTTCTTTTATCGGCAAATGTTGTCATCGAGAGAAATTCATTTCTATCGCGACACGCCTCGAACGCGATCACGAAAAAATCGCGAAAGAGATCTTTTCGCGACGCGACGCAACGCGACGCAACGCGACGGGATCGAGGGATCGGCGCTGATACAGCGCCTGTCCGTAGACGTGGCGGAGCAATACGCCGCGTAACCGAAGGTTTCTACTACGGTGAAGGCGATCGAGGTCGTTCGAGCAAGGTTACGCATACACCATTTTCTTCCGTTCGTCGGCCCGCCAGCTCCCAAGCAGCGAGATCCCGTCGCTCGAATCGCATCGCACCGAATCGCCGATTTTTCGAATGGTCAGTCGCGGGGATGGTAAATTGCGAGCATAATCCTCGTAGCGATGTAACCACGGAATTGCCCTTTGATCGCGACTTTCATCAACCACGAATTCGTTTTGGTTGCGAGCCCCGGGCGTATTTTCGTCCGGCGACCTATTCCGAAAAACCGTGGACACGGTTTCAGCGTTAGAACGAGATTATTTATGCAAAACAGAAAATGTGGCCTTGACTCGACGTCGCGCGGGCACACTGTGCGTAAAAGCTGCACGCCCCTGACTGCTGGCCCCCCGGGGGCTCCTCGCGCGTCGTCTTAAATCACGGCCTCGAAATCTTTTTTCGACGACGGAGAGAAGATGATCGACCTCTTACATTTTTCGGACGTGGTCGAGGTAACGCAGCGTGCGCTACGGTGGGGACGGTTTTACCTCGATTCGGGCAAACGTGTCCAGCCTTGCCCTATAACAACTATAAAATGAGATTGTCAGGTCGCGGAACGAAGAGTGTATCCAACTAACGATAAGATTGCGTAGGTTCGCGGTCCAGACGCATTGGTCCGGGATCCAGCGTCGATCGGATGAGTTCCTCGGGCGAGCAGAGAAGAGAAAATTACGATTACCTTCGGTCGAACGCAATTATCCGGTTCAACGAGGCTCGTTCCGATTCCAGTATCACCTGTTGCGGAGGGAAAGGAGTTGCGGTCCCTTGATACAGGGAAAAGAACGACTCGGCCAGCCAGCCTCCGCGTTATTAAGGCTTCATTCGCATAACCGATTCTGTTTAGCCGCATTTACTACGGCCGCGTTTCATCCTAACCTTTGACTGGCTTCGTCTTCCACTCTGTCAGATCTGCCGTGGCTCCGTGGATCGATCCGGCCGCGTTGACCTTTTCAAGCGATCGAAGGATGCGCAGCCTTTAGGGCCGTTAGCATCTAACAGCCTCCGGCAGATGGAAAATTGTTTCCTAAGGACGCCTTCCCAGAAGCCGGCCGAGTCGGTGAATCCTTGGAAAGGAGTAGGATGCCCGACGCGATAGAAAGTGGTTGCGGTCCCTGTTCGCCGCTAAAAATAGTTGGGATCAAACGTGTAACCTACCGGAAGAACTTCCATTCGTCGCGTGGCCGCTCAGCTGTTCTGCTCTCGATTCCCCTCTTTTTCAGAGCGGAGATCATCCGTCGGGATAGATTGCCTCCTAACCGGGGCGGAATGATCTACGGTTCAACCGGCTTTCTATTAAAAAATCAGGAGCAAGTCATTTTTACTTTAAAGATTTATTCGAACAACAAGAAAGAATGCAAACGGTAGAATACAGCAAGAGAGATGACAGAAAAGAAACAGATAGCGCGACGTTTCTAATTAATAATTTATCAGAGTCCGGATCTGATCGAGCCCGACTTACGAACCAATAAGCCACGAGGAAGGAGAAGGAGGATCGGGGGGGGGGGGGGGGGAATTGTCGATAGAGAGAACCAATACGCCACGCTCGAAGAAATTTCTATTTGCCGGGCTTCGGGGAGCTCTCGGAGCTTTTCAAAAAGTCGAACGGTCGCCACTTTTATAGCCGAGTATTCTTCCGAGGGCGGTGGATAGAGGAGATTCCGGTTAAAACTGCTTGGCGGCGGCCATGCTGCGCTTGTGTACACCCGCTGAGCTTAATCCGTTGTCGCCGCGGACCGACGGGAGCCTCCGCAGATTAACGGCTTCTATATTTTCTCGATCCGCGATAAACGACACCCGTGCCGTTTCTTTTTCACCTCTGCCTCCACCTTCGTCTTCGCCTTCGCCTTCTTTTGCGCTTCTTTCTGCGAATTATTTTTCATATCGAAACAAATTGTTTGACGGATTGATATTTCTGTTTCTGGGCCCGTACCCTTTACGTCATCCGAGGGTGCGAGCAGCACTTTGTTCGCATAATCGTGCCTCCCACGCATTTACGGCTCGAAAGAGAGGCCCGAGTCGCGTTCCCGTTCGTCCTCGCTCGTGAAATCACACGAGCCGAAATTCACGTAAACCGGGGGAATTCGCTGGAATTCGGCGGCATAGAAAGTATCTGGCTCGCGGGCGAAGGTGTTGCGCGGCGGACCTAAAGCCGATATCTTTTAGCTGTGGCTGTAGGAGCGTAGCAATTATACATACCAATATAATTCGCTTTAGTAGACGTCCTTGTCGCGGCTGACGTATGTATCTCCAGAGAACCGACCCGTGTCTCGGCCCAATCTGCGCCTGCCGGTGTTGTTCTACCTGCCGATGCAAGTTTGCACTCGCACGCACGCACGCACGCACGCACGCACGCACGCACGCACGCGAGCCAGCGATTTCACGTGTAACAAAACCTCTCGACATTCGATCGCCGCTAGTCTTTTCACTTTTTTCTCGCTTCTCCTCTCCCCGACGCTGTCTTACCCTTGCCGAGCGCGTTTTAATTATGTTTCCGAATCCTTGGACGTTTCTTCAAAGGTTTCTATCCGCCGGTTTCCATCCCGAAATGTTTGCGACACCGGCTCGGTCGCTGCTCTTTTTGCAAATTTATTTCGGAATTCTTTTGGCGCCTCCCATGCTGGGTTCTAACGTTTAAATAAACCGTCGCTGGATTATTTAGACAACCGTGCCCCGTCGAAATATGAACGTGACGTTGCATCTGTGTCCCCGTTCGCGCCGACGTCCCTTCTCGAAGTACATACATATAATTCCTGCTCGCATAAAGTCTATCCCACCGATACCGGCGGCCTTTTACGTGCTCAAGATTTAGCATACGCAGAGACCGTGCGCGCACGCTCGCCTTCGCATTGTTGCCTTTCACTCGGTCGCTTGCTATTCGGTTGTTATGCACATTTTATCCGTGAATGGCGCATTACTGGCTCACGACTTTTTGGCTTTTCAAGAGCGGTGGCGCGGCGTCGCGCCGCGGCGCTATAGGAAAATCCGCGGATCAGGGAATCATGAGCGTGCAGCAGCGCGACTGGAAAATTTCCGACCGACGACTACAACGGCGGCGGCGGCGGCTGCACCGACAATTTTCCGATCCGTCGGACCGTGGGTTGAAACCCGGACCAAAATTATGTTTGAAGCTACCTATGCGTTGAAATTAATAAGAATGGTGCAGAGATCCTGGACCAGTCGGTTCCGTCGATCCGACGGTATACATTCGATTAGGTTCGATTAGGTTCGCGCAATTCGTCGAATCTCCTTACGTCATAGCTCGTCGCAGACACGCTCGTGGTACATGGGAACGTGGTCCGTGGATGGCCGGTGGACCACAACCAAAAGCCGATCTGTTTTATTGTCTTTCCCCGGGATCGTTTCCTCCTTGTTCGCGAGGCAGCGCGAGGCAGCGCGAGGCAGGACGCGTTTCTTTCGCTCGAGGCGCGTGTTTCATCGAGCTGCCAACCGGCCGCCATCGCAATGAAACATCGTTGCCGTAACAGTTACTTTTACGCGTGACCTACTTACCATTCTAGCAGTCGAATCTAAGCAACACAATGAGAAGTGGGTCACCCTGAAATAATTGACGGATCCGCGGCGAGAGAACCGTCCCGGGGGAAGCCCTCCCTTCGACGGCCATCTTTCCGCCGGCGCGGCGCGGCGCGGCCCTGGCTCTCCGCTTGCCTCGTCCACCGTTAGGCGAATTAGACTCTGACCTCTCGTGCTTCTGAATCCCTAATTCCACGAGAAAGTGATTCATTTTACATTGCATATCGTGTATTGTATGTTACCATGACAAAATATTTGTTTTGCCAAATATCTCGCGTAATTTTTCCATTCGGTCGGCGCGAGATTAGCAATTTTGAATAGCGGCTGACTCGTCGGCTACTCGCGGCAGTGTTTTATCCATCGGAGTGGTCGGAGCGATAAAGGTGTGCAAAACGCGCAGTAGAACACGTTCTCCCCTCCACGAATGCATACGTATATCGTTCGCCTATTAAACGGATTGCGAGGAAACAGAGGGATCGTGTTCTGCGACGAGAGCATCCGATTCCCCCTTCGTCGACACCGTTCCACCCTCTGGAGGGCCGCAGGACATCGTATAACAGGATTTCGGCCGAAAACTGCCCTATCCCAGGGTCGTTTCTGTTGGTTTTATGGACGTATCGAACTCGTGTTTGCCACCGACAGGATCCGGCGAATGCAGGACGCGTCCCTGTGTATAGGTGTATCTTTTATCGTTGCGGCCTTGCGCGCATGTAGGCGATATATGCGGGTGTTGCGCTCGCCTCGCCTCGCCTTGCCTTGCCATTAATTTTCCCTCCGTTTTTCGCGTTCATTCACGCGGCGTTACGCCTGCGACCTGCCCGACAATAATACAGCACCGCGCACACGTTCGCGTACACGCATATGTGCACGCCCCCGGTGCATCCTCGTGGCTGTTATTCCGGTTTACCGCTTTTGAAAAATTACCAGCGCTAGGCTTTCCTCGCCTTTGTTCTCGCTGGAAAGAATGAGCAGCCATTTTTATGGGGCACAAGGCCCCACACGCGACACACATTTATCTCGGAGAGGGCTGGATCATCTTCCGCTTCTTTGCTTCAGATTTGGTGGATATCGATGTAAGAAAGATGCGCCCCATTGAAAACGTGATCCCAGGTTCGTTGCACTCGGATCCGTCCTTGGTCGAGCTCGGTTCGTGTATCGACTCGTCGACAGCAACAGCTTACATCTACTCGAACGTGTGTCTCATCGGCATTACTGTCGCAAATAACGTAAACCATTTGCTTTCTCTGCGTGTTCCAAATTCTTGCTTTCGCCTTTAATTTAGACTCGAAAAAGAACAGGTTGCCACCGCAGCGCCGCGCCGCGCCGCGCCGCGCCGCGGTAGAAAGGAAGCACGCTGCCTGCGATACCTGTTTTGCAACGATCGGTCCCCGAGCGGTTCCCGAGCTTCTCGAGGAATACTGAAACGCGCAAAACATAGTCTCATTATCGCCGGATTTCTTCGCTCAAAAATAGGGGTTTCCCAACAAAACAATAGATTACATTGGATTATTGGATATAAAACTTTGGTACAAACGAGTCGTTACGCTTAGCTCGCCATCTTCGCATCTATCCTAACCTCACGTATATCCGAGTTTCATACATATAATATCAAATAATTACCCCGCCTTTCCATTTGGCGACGGTACAAAATTTGTCGCTCGTTGTTTGCGAAATTGAACTTGCGGGCTCGCCCGCGAACGTGATAGCATAGCAATCGCGGGCGTAGTCGTTAATTGCGAGTCAAGAATGACAAGGTGCTCGAAATAATTAGAGGATTGGGAAGCTTGATGGAGAAAAGCAGCGTCTCTCGTTTTGAAAGCTGTGCTCCGCGGCAACAATATTCCAGTCTCCGCGCGACAATCAAGGGATCTAGTTTCTAAGGTAATTACGGAGTGTAAACCATGTACGTATCAGGGATGACGAAAAGAAAAGTATGGTAATAATACACCGAGGCACGGGACACAATAATAACTCTGACGATGCTATAAATAATCTAGACCCCCCCGTACCCCGACTACTTTATTGTGCGATAACGCCGTGCGAGCTGATAATCTCTTAATTATCTTGAACAGGTTAATAGTGAGCTGTAGAAAGTTATTTGTTTCCCAAGAAAAATATACCCCGATAAATGCTGACGATTAGATTGCGGGTTTGTGTACACTGTACACTCTTCGCGCACACGATTTTTTGAAAATTGATACAATAAAACGTTAATCGACTAATTACATCTACTCTGCAAATCTTTCTGAAGAAATATTAAAAGCTTTGAAGAACCGTATAAGGGTAATTGTTAGATTAGTATAGACGAAAGTACCGCACTTGGAACGAAACTTCCAGCGACTTTATTTATCGTATTCTTCGTTCGTCTAAAAATACAGTTATCTCTTTCCGAAAGAATCTTTATCTTCTAGTGGACTGGATTCTTTTGTATCAGCATTTTCATAAACCAACAATTCGACCGTGGTAGGTTTAATGTTAAAGAATCAACATTACAAAAAGTTTAGATGGTTTTAGTAAAACTGATACGTACTTAAGTACGATCGAGATGGAAAAAAACAGGCAGAACTTCTCGTTAAAAAATGCACTCCGAAGATCGGTAAATCTGCTTGCGATTGCGTCACGTTGAATCTGCTTATCGATTTCCATAGTCGGATCGTAATTCAGCTAGGTTCAATTCACGCAACAAATGCGAAAAAATCAACTTGTCTGTCTCGATAAATAATTACTTAAGTTCGTCTTGGAAGCGGGTGATAATTATTGTATCATAGATTTCTACGCAAAATAAAAATTGTCTACGCCGAATGGCCTCACCGATTTTGATGACCTTGAAACATGTTTTCAAGGTTTCATCCGTTTTAGCGAGCGTTTACGAACAATTGTGGTCTTTTAAAAATATATTCGCGTAAAATAATTCTTTTTCTCTTTTCACCCTGTTGACCGATGCATTGTGGGGGCCGGTCGAGGCGCAGCGCCGACAAATCGGTTATTCGCCGGTTCGCGATTTGGAACGCGAGTCCTATCTTTAGCCCTGCGACTATCTCGGAGCGTTCGTGACGAGGGAGAACGGTTCCACCGAACGATCTTAAACCTGTAAAACTGGATTCTCCTCGATCGCGCGATACATACATCGAAATTACCCGCTTCGACCGGCCGATACCATCTCGGGTGCGAGCGGGAATCCGTCGGGCTTCGGTCCTCTGTTCTCTGTCCTCTGTCCTCTGTCCTCTGATCATCGCGTCGCGGATCGTCGTTCGATTTCATTCTCATCCGCGCGACGATTCTCGTTATCGCTCGCGATACAATTCAAAAACCGAGAAATTCCCCGAGGGAAGGATTACGCAGCCATTATCTGCGAGACATCGCCGATATTTCGAATGCGCCGATTGGCCTCGATTGCCGCGCCAGTCTCACGAGGAGCCAGAAAATCGTTTCTGAGAGTCGGCAATGATTAAACTGCGCATCGTCGTGCATTTATAGCGTATCAAAATCCTCGAAAACAACCAGGATGCCGAAGTTCATTAATATTTATCTCAGCCGTGTTTTATTTCCCATTCGCCGCGCCGCGCCGCGCCGCGCCGCATTCATTAGCGATTCGAATATATGTAATTTTACTGTGATTTTTTACCTTTTCACGACGGTTCGCTGTTGCGCGCCTTCTCTCAACTTTTGGATTATCTGTTTACGAAGTTAGAATTGACTAGTTGACGTGTAAGGAATTTTTTGAAGAAATCGCAATTGGTCGGAATCGGTAGGTCCGACCAAAATGAGTTTGCGCTATTCGAATGGACGTGATAAACCTGTTTTCTTGCAGAGATAAGGGTAGCAGTTGTCGCAATGTTCGAAAGAGAATATCAGCCGTAGGATCGGAGGCGAGCAAAAAACTGATATAAATTGCAAAACATAATAACGGGTTGCCGGACGAGTCCGCGTCGTGGTAAAAGTAACCGTATTGTCTGCTACACTCGCATATCGAATGACCGAGCGTTCGACCGGTTGATCGAATATTCGGCGATCCGGTAAAACCAGTTGAAACCGCGATCGATCGGTAGCAGTGTGTCGGATAGATGTCTCGAATTCGGTGTTCGTCCAGCAGCGTGACTCGCGAGGAAAGCAGAATCGACAGATTAAGACTTGTCTCCTAGTCGACCAAAGTGCATAAATATGGCAGTCCATCGGAGCAAAAGTTTGGTTATATGTACATACCGTCGGTTTCCTCTTTCGATGATCGGGGATAGGGTTCTTTCGTTCGGGTAGCGTCCGTTTTCCACGAGACGGCCGCTCGTAAACCGATTTATTACCGATGCGGGTTTCCCAGAATACTTTCGATGCTACCAATTAGCAGCAGTAAATCTGGTCGGTCGAACGGTTCATATTTATGAGCGGCGGTGTCGTCGCGCATACCTGAAACCGAACGCTTAGAAGCAGTTCCAAGGCGAGCCGAACCGTAATTCAGTTATTTATTCTTTTCGAAAAAGGAAGCTCTTGTTTCCCGACCATAAACCAGACGGCCGAATGCATTACCCTGACGATTATACTGTTTCTAATCGTTGTTTCACGAGAATTCAGGAAGCGGACGACACTCACCTATTTCGATCTGTGACCGTCGCGCGTTTCGTCCCGGTAATCTATTCGGCTAGATCGACACGGCGTTTTCGGTCGACGATGCCAGCAGCCCTCTGGCACAGGGCCCACGACTCCTCGCCCGATCAAATCGATTATTCGCATAGCTCTCGCGGCGGATTTCAAGGGCTAAGATCCCTTCGATATAGAGAAAAATTCATATTTCGGGGAAAATTTTAATCGCATTCCTAAACGTATCGCCAGCTATCTTGAACCACGGTGTATGCGATGAGACATTTTCCAAAGTCCGAGAAATCAACCGGCAAAGTTTCTGTCCGAAGAAGAATTTTTCTGTTCGCGGAGGAGACCCTCGTTGCCGCACCGGTAGCATAGGTCAGGTACCGGGCAAACTCGAGGCCTCTGCGATGGAAGAAATGGCTTGTGGAGGGTCTCGCAAAGTTCGCATCCTCTCTCTCTGATGCAGCATCGGCTCTCCTGCTTACAGGAGGCTCTCGAGTCTCGAGGCATGGAGTTCGCTGAAGGCGTACACAAGTGCTTTCCACGGTACGACGCCGACGGGAGCTATCGGAGAGGAGAGCACGTGCAGCACGCGCGAGCTTCCGACCGAACGTGGGGACGATTTTCCATGAAATATGCACGGACGTTTCCCTCGCGCGTTCTCCCTTTATCTTTTTTTTTCCTCGAACGGCGCGTCACGCTATATACATTCAGTTTCCCGTTTCTCCTTCTGGACAGAGGTTTTCTCTGTGGGAGCTTTTCCCTTTCGCTTCCCCTTCCCATTCTCCGCCTCCGCCACCGCTACCGCCACCGCCTCCGTCATCGCCACCGCCACCGTCACCGTCGCACGAGCCCACTCGGCTTCATTTACACCCGGCCCCATCTGTCTCTATCCATCCCCTGCTCTTCCCTTTTCCTCGGTTTTTCCTGTTTCCTGACCAAACTCAGCCTCCCTTTGCTCTCTCCTCCATTTTATTTTAATCCCTAACTCCTCGCCGCTCCTCCACCCTTCACGGGCATCCTCCTTTGACCGGGCCTTTCTTTCTACATGTTTCCCACTTCTGGCTGGGTAGCGCACCCCGCGCTCAACCTCTCGGGTTTCGAGATTGCTTTCGGCCACGCGCCCTCGAGTGTCCTCCCCCGCGACACAGACATCGAACGCATGAATATTTCAACCCTCTGTGCTACCAGGAGCGATTTGCCTTCCCCTCTCTCGCTGTACCCTGTTATCTTCCGCTTCAACCATTCACGGCCCTTTCTTTCGCAATTTCATGGAAACCCTTCGGAATCGATTCGACTAATCGCGTCCATGTTCCAAGCGATCTTGTGGAACCGACAGTCCCTGTCCCTGGCTCTGTCCCTGGCTCTGTCCCTGGCTCTGGCCCTGGCCCTGGGACGTAAATTGCCCCTCGATGTTCCCAGGCAAATTACTTCTCGGAAAGAAGAAACTATCCGTTGGCTGTTGCGAGTGACCCTCGTTGCTCTTGCTTCGGAACGTTCGGTTCACATCCAGACGCGATTAGGAGATCCCAAAGCAGCGGGAAACGAAGTTTGCGCGTCGTGGCAGAATTCTTGATACGTACAGCTCGATAGAGCGGTTCGAGGACAGGTGTGTCGCTGGCATTGGATCTAGCCAGATGACGCTCGACGAGAAGGTATACGTCAGCTGGTACCGTTAAACAGATTTTCGGATAATCATTAGTCGACCGTGTGCCGTTAGAATCGTCAAATACCCCGCGCAAAAGTAGCGGGATCTATTATTCGAGTCAGGGAACGGGGCTGATGAGATTGTCTTCTCCCCGATGGCGGTCAACTCGATCACGAGTCTGCACGAATGATCCAAGTTCCGATCGAACTATAATTGATCGAGGACGAACCCCCTCCACCGGTGAATCCACGAATAAAATAGTTTTATTTATTTTTCGTAGCCGAGACGATCGAGTTCTTCTCGGGAGCGGCGGCGGCTATTTCGACCAACAAGCTCATGCATCTTTCATGAGTCTATCCAGAAGCGAAACTTCGATTAATCTTGCTCATCGATGGTAAAATTATACCGGGTGCCCGTGCAATAAACGATCGTCCAGCTCGTAGACTCCGAATTTTTCTCGGCTATCGCGATCGAGTAAGCTGCATGTTGTATCGACAAAAAACAGGTAGGAGTATCGCTCGTCTCCGTCAGAATCGATCGAAACAAACGAAAGAAGAAGTTACGTATTCTAGAAATTACTCTGTGCTGCCGCGACTGAAACTGGTACTGGTTCTGGTAATTTCTGCGTCGCGTAAACACCACGATAATATATGAAACGAAGCGAATTATTAGAAATTCGAACGAAAAACAACTAAGATATTTCCTGTGCGTCGAGCGATCAGGACCAGTGGGAAGGGCAGGGCAAACATGTTTTCTTAATATCTCGGATCGCTTCGCGTGACGAGATCGCCAGCGACAAACGTCGGTGACCCGAGCATCGATTCGAGTATAATTAATGGAGGACGAATTTCCTTGTACGGACGGACGGACGGACGGACAGACAGGCGGGCCGGCCGGACCAGGCGTTGGGCAACGTTCACGGAGAAGCGTCAGCATCCGGCGTCGACGGGCCGTTCTAAGCCCGGCGTCGACGTCGGGCCGGCGCGGCGCAGCGCGTCGTCATTAATTATGGCGGACAGCGAGGGAAGAAAATACGCGCTTATCGATCGACTCGGCGCTGCTACCCTGACCGCTGTCTCTTGCCACAATCGTCCTTTCCGCCGTCGTGTTTTTCGTTCGTTATCCGTGAAATCGCGCTCGCCTAATCGGCGACGACGCGGCAATCACGCGGCGGTTTGCGGCGCCCTCGTCGACGCGAACCGATTAGTTCCTCTCTCGACGACTACCTCGTTCACATCGCTGGAATCGCTCCCATGAAGGTACCTGACATTACCATGTGACGCGCGTTCCTTCTTATCGGGACTCGTCAGCCTCTACGCGAATTTTGCAAGGTGTCTGTTAACTATTTCAGGCTTCAATTTTGCGGGCCCAGAAATGGCGTTGGCTATAAGAATTTAATTCCAGTTCGTGCGGGTTTTGAAAACTGGAAATACCAATTCCAGAAAAGTGTATAGCGTCAGAAGGAGACTCGGTATAAGTATGTGTAACATTAAGAATTAAATGCCCGAACTTTCTAAACACACTTTGCATATTCTGCGAGGATCGAGTTTTATTAAGAATTCTACATATTAAGATTTTCAAGGAGCAATGAAATTTAGAATGCGTGAGAATCCGACGTACACTTTGAAAATAGAACGATTAAGCTGATGAGTAGCAATGCATCGAAGACAGTTTGTTATTGATAGTTTCTAAGGATAAAGTATCCATGACGCGTGTAAATGTTTGCGAAAGCTCATTAAAAATACTATAAATTATCTGAAATTCTTAACAGAGGAGAGAGATCGATGCGAATAAAAATACCTTGCCCGTAGTGATTGATTGACATCGGGCTGCCAACGGATAGAACAGTATTAATAATAAAGGTCGGAGAACTCGAATTCTTGTGTCCAACGCAGACCGCTACAAATGGAGTCTTGATTAGCTTATAAATTTCCTTGACAAGGAACACGGAGTAGGGTGAGCTCAATTTAAATATTGTAACCATTACTAGAGTTTAGTAATGTAATAATATAGCTTGAAAAAAACATCAAGACTTCTACGGTCGGTAGTTCTCGGTTCAAATATGATTCGCAAAAAGAAGTGTCGAAAATCAGACCATAGTCTTTAGGCTTTCTCAACTTTCTAAAACTTTTCCACGTTCGATGCGAGATCGAAAAGTGTGTCTTTTCGATACGCGTCGCTAATGATTCTATACTCGTTGCTCTATTTTCTCGCAATTAATTATTAATTAATAAAAACGCATAGTTAAAGGCTGCAGGATGCTCGGAACGTGTGCCGGTATTCGCGAATCCGGATAAAACGATCGATACGCAGCCGGTGTATCTGCGCGGCGCGGCGCGGCGCGGCGAATGAAAGAAATATAAGTGTAAAACCGGAAGTTGAGAGTCGGAGGCAGGCGACGCGACGCGCGGCTCCCTTCTTCCTGAGGAAAGTTTAACGACCGCGTTACATTCCTCGGAATACAAGGCTCGAGATGCCAGCGCCGGCATTCGAATCTTGCGAATACAGTTATTGAAAAACCCGGCATGCCTGTCGAATCATACGTTACCCGTCGAAATAGCTACCTTTCTAATTCTCAATCACCAATCAATCGATAGAGATACCCGTTGATTAATTGCACATTCGTCTCGAGTCAATCTGTTCTCACTATTCCCGATCGCTTACCCTTTAATTCGCCATCGTTTCGCCGATTAAATTATCAGCTGCTCCATTAGACAAGATTTCTTCGAATCGAAACGATCCGCTGCGAACAGTTAAAACCTGCAATGTCGATATGTAATTAATATTTTATAGCCAATCGGTTAAATTCCAATAATTTTTTATTCGATCGAATAATTCGTACCTCCGAATCGAGTATGCTGGCTATCGGAATTGTTTTTTAATTGCAATCGTTGTTAACTTGCAGCTCGATCTAGCATCCATAACTGGTCTTCGACACGATTTACCAGCGTGAAAACAGGATTTGTTCTGGCCGCGGATTCTCCGCATCTCGTTTTCCGAGTCCTCGAGTGAAATCCTTGCAAGGTCGAGCGAGCGCACCGCGAGAATGATTTAGGCCGGAAATTCCGCGAGCGATCGTGCGAACACGGCAAGAACGATCGTTCGCACGCGCGCCTCTATCTTTCCGGCACGTAACGTCTTCCTTCCTTTCTTTCTTCGTTCGTAGGCCCTTCTCTTTCGGTTCTTCTCTTCCTTTTCCTGTCGCAGCCTTTCCTTTCCTTTCCTTTCCTTTTCCTTCGGTCCTCCTGGTTGTCTTTTGATCAGAGTCGCCGGATCAGAGGAATTGAGTCAGGGAGACAAGTCTGAACCTGGTGCCACTGCTTTTAGAACTGTCGCTCGGCAGACACGACGCGCGGCGCGACAATACGACAGTTACGGAGAGAATACTGTAGTCATAATTCGATGGCTGAAGAAGACGTATGCTAAACAGGTTGTGCTACAACACCAGACAGGTTCTAGATATCTTAAACTCGCCTCATCGGCACGGCGAACGGAAGATCGATAATCGCGATCTCGACAAATATTTATCGACCGATTCGATTTATACGGTAGCTGCGCGAACGAGTAACATAACTGTTTCATTTTTCAATCCTCTCGGTGTCGTCCAAGTAATAAATTCTCCGTACGTTCTGTCAGGAATTGCTTTCGTTCGGATTGTAAAATCGTGAAAATATAAATTTGCATGAAAGTACTGACTGCGTTAGAAGAAATATGTATCAGGTATCTTGTAACTAGGTTGCGAGAAAAATGTGGCCGAGCTAAAGCTACCGTCGAATACTTTTGTGGCGGACTATTCGATGGAATCGCGGATTCTTTTAGCTTTCGTAATTAGCGCGAGTAAGAGTTGCTGGGGAGTATTAATTCGGTTATAAAATGCGTTAGATTTCTCACAGCTTGCTGGAAAAAGAATTCAGCCGCTGCTGGTAATTCCAGGAATGGTCTTTTTAATTTCTACTCTCACGCGAAAATTTCACAGCGTTCTTTAACAGTTATTAGCGATACAATTCTCGCAGGTTGCTCTTCTGGCAGGTTGATCAGAAAATTCTTTGAGGCTGTCTGTACATCGCGTAGGTTTCATCAACGGTGGCTCGTATCGATCTCTTTGCATCTCCATCGAAACTCCGGCTTTCGAACCTGTTACCTGGCTGCAGCCAGCTCGAAATCCTACACTCTGCACAGTTACTGAAATTTCGAATTCATTACCTGCGAATGACTTTCACTCGCGCTGCCTCGATGGCGACCCATTGCGCGTTGCTTCGCACGTATTGTACGGCACCGCTCGATCGCGATCGAGTTTCCCGCGATCGTGCACTTTGCATCGAAATAGCCCATTTTTCACCCTTGCTCCAGCTGACGCGAACATCCCCTCGATCCAACAAGTCACGCACCGGTTTCGTAAAGTTTAGACCACGCAGATCTCTCGTTGGGTATGCGAAGTAAACAATAATCTGTCGAAAAAATGCTTTCTCGAGAGAAGCGATTGCTGAGGTTATTCGAAGTAACTTTTTATGCGACAGTGAACGGCTACAGAGAATTTCTAATGCTGAAAAACATCGCGATCGTTGCGATGTTGTCCGGATAAAATCGAATAATAATTCTCTTGTGTAATGGCTCTCACCTTGTGTTTGCTGGAATGCTTTTTCCGGTAAATCCACGAACAACTAACTTCACAACTTGCCTCCTGTAATTTTGATCGTACAAGGTAACAAGAATGTCTATGCAGTGAAGCGTGCCGAAGTTTCTATGAAAGTCGAGAAAACAACAATATCGCCATACCGCTGTTAGCGTGGTGTAAAAGCAATTCTATCAAACCGCATCGAATCTCGTCTAATCGCGTGTTGCGGGTTACAGAGACTTCGGGGATCGGATGTTCGGATACTGGAGGCGTTAGTGTACACCGATCGCAACACGGAGGAATTCGCAAACAGTATCGATCGGTCGAATCGCGTCCACTCGGTCGACTCCCCTGACATAGACACATTTTCCGTGGAAAACATGTTCGAACGGTGTTTAACCCACTGACACACTATGTAGCCTCCCGGTAACATCCGATCAAAGGTATCGGATGTCGAACGACCGATGTCGCCGGCGCAGCGTCCAGAGGTTGTCCACTGGTGTCCTCGCCGTCGAACAAAAATCGATATGTCTTGAAAAGATTATTTTTGCTATTCTAGTAATCTAAATTTTCAGATTCTTAAACAATACGAAACGTATTCGCTTTATTACACACGCGTTGGATATCAATTAATCAAATTCTACAACAATTTTCAATTTCTGAAATAATATTATTTTTTACTTTTGTGCCAGTTTTCGCATTTATCGACCACTGCGCGTCGTCGGCCACCGGCCGTCCCGCGTTGGTTCCCGTAAAAGGCGAGCAGGAAGAAAGTTATCGTCCGGCGCGTTTTCGTTTACTACGGCAAATTCCAGACCGCTCGCAACCGCTCGGAAACCGCGATACGCGTCCGACGAATTCACCCGCGTCTTTCCTTTTGTATCCATTCGAGAAGGCTGCACCGCGGGGATTTTCCCGTTCGGGGACACGAAACGATAAGATAGCGGTGACCAAAGGATGAGCCGATTCTCGCGTCGTTTTCCCGTTGACGTAGCTGGCGCGGCGCGGCGCGGCACGGCACGGTGTTCCACGCCGTTGGAATTCGTAACGCGACGCTTTCACGGGGAGCGGAACGCGATACGATTACAAGCAGGGTCGACCTCCCCCGGGAATCGATCCGCGAGTTGCGAGATTAGTCGCCGGAGTCGCCTGCTCGCGGCTTTTCGATTCGATGCTCGCCGGGAATCCCCGAGAATCGCGGCCTTGCCTCGCTAACTGTTCAGCGCCAGCGCCACGCCCAGTTCCATCCGACAAGCATCTACAATCGCGGAAAGATGTGGAACCGGCGAGAATAATAATTTTTTCTTCCGTGGTTTCTTTTCCGAAAGAAATGAACGGTGTCAAGCGATCAGCGTATTTCCGATAATTGATTTCCGCGTGTCAACGACGCGTCCTCGTCGTAGATATTTCGGTCTCGGTACAGAGCGTGATTATTCAACCGATCGGGAGAGTGGGTCCGTGACTGGTCAATTTCCGGAGCAACACACCGCGAGCTTCGGCCCTTACCTTACCACGCGCTCGAGGGAAATTCCCCCGGGCTGGCGCGGCGCTCGGCGGCTGGCGTGTGAAGTTCATTTGACTTTCATAATGCTCGCGAGGGACAAGTAAGAACACGCGTTTACATACCCTCGGAACACGCTGGTCGGCCTTTGGGCCATCTCGTCGCGTCGCGGCAACGAATCGAGCATAATTAAGGCCATCCGAGCGATCGTCGATTCTTTAAAACAACTTTTGAAAAGGCAATCACCGAGCGGGCTCCGTTGCGTCCCGCTGTCTTCGCTTGATTTAGCAGCCGTGTCGGCCTAATTGTGCAACATTGACTCGTCGCCGTGCCTAACAATCCGCGGATGTGGTTTTTCACCGGCGAATCTATCGTCTCGCCGCTTCTCAACCTGATTCTACTCCGGGAGAAGAATTTCTCGTTCGTTTTGTTAATTTTACTCTCCGATTAAACGATTAAGGTTGACTTAACGCGATCACTTTTTTCGAAACGTCTGTTCGACGCATGTTCAGGCATTACCATATCGGCGAGTCGTTGACGGTACCGAGAAGACGATGATCCGGAGAACTCGGTGGTATCGATGTCACGTGACCTCGATGGTCGACGAATCTTATTTGGTACAACGATCTTCTGTGAACTTGCCTTTCTCTATCCGCGTCGTATTATTCTTCCAATACTTTGTTCGATCGATGATCGTGGAATCTGCGAGACGCGTCAGCTGGAAATATTTGCTCGTTTAGCGATACCGTGCGAAGCACCGGTCGAAACAAACAAATGATAATAATCGCTTGATCGGATGAAGATTCGAAGTTGATAACGCGACCGATGCATCTTGGATTCCAGTTCTCGGTGACGGTAGAAGCGCTACCCCTAAAGCCCGGGTTCATTGGCGCGCATAGAGTATAGAGTAGTACCGTGGCGGGGAAACCTCGGCGGATCGTTAGCGGGTCTTCAAACGAAATATAATAGAAAATCTTCGGAGGAGAACGAAGCTAATCATAGCGCGCTGTGAAAGACGGGGGCTTCGTCCAAGCTCCTTTATGTAAACCTTGAGACTAGATCCGGATTCTTGAGAGGCGACGCGGGAGTGGGAGAAAGAGATCGAGAGAGCCAGCCCGAGCGGAACGAGGACAGACAATCGAAGTAGGATAGAGAGAGAGAGAGAGAGAGAATGAGAAGGAGGCAGGAGAGTGAAACGTCGCGAACGAAATAGAGGGAAGGAAGAGGAGCGACAGAGAGACTTGTCAGAGGGAAACGTAGACGGTGAAAAGGAGAGGGAGCCCAGACTCTCGAAGGAAAGGGATACACTCCTATTCGGTTAAAGAGCCGCGGACTTGGTGGCGCGGGATGGCAAGAGGGAAAAGCAACCACGTCGGCGAAAGTGTTCTTGTGCACTGCACTGCACTCGTCGGCCCTCACCTCCAGCAACGAACGAATTTAATGGCGACCGCGAAAAAAAGAGAAGCGGTTTTATCGCAATCGTTGCCACGTTCGGGCAAATCTATCGCCGGGCGAGAATTTGATCGCGAGAACAACCTGCGCGCCATCGATTTTCACCGAGGAGTCCGCGAACACGGATCAGAGGGATATTCTACACGATCGACACCCTCGAATTCTTTTCAAGCTTCGTATAATCCCGAATAATCGCAACTAATATTTATGTCAAAAGTGGGTGATGAAAATCCAAATTTAAGAAAACAATGTCGAAACGTCGTTCTTCCTTCGAATGCGAACGAACCATCGCGCATCGTCTCGCGAATCGGTTCGCTTCAATCAAACAAATGGCGATTACCTCGCGTGCATGCTTTTCAAGGATGTCTCGCGATTTCGTCAGGGACGAGATTCTCGAATATGTACGGTATACGTATTTTTTGTTGCACGCTGTATAATACGGACGTTGAGCGGAAGGATAACATGGCAAGCCATGGCGACGGTCGGTGTGGTTTTACGGGAACGCGTAGCGGCGGCGATGACGACGACGACGACGACAGACTCTCGCATCGGTTCCGCGAGGGCCTCGATAAAAATGACCTCGTTTCTGTCAAACGGAGATTAAGTAACTATGTACCAGCCGGGATATACTTCCTTTCACTGCGGAGCTCCGCGCGCATAAGAAACGTGTCCGTCGGTGCTCATTTTCTTCCTTCGTCGCTCGCAGCCGCGCCGCTCTTTTTCCTCGCGTTTCTTGCGCGAACCACGCTCCGCTCGGCCCCGCTCTGCCCCGCTCTGCCCCGCTTCGCTCGACGCGGATAAAATTCGTGCGTGACCAACCGCGGCTCGAATTCTCTTGCGTGCCATTATCGGCCCACTAATCTTTCCGAAAACCCGTCCAAACCCGAGCTAGCTTCGAACTTTCGGATGTTAATCGATACAGTGTTCTTTATATTTCTCTCGATGCGACGATGTTTTACATTTTACATTCCAGTCACGATTAAAATTTTGATGACTTTCGCATGACATTTGTGGTCACAAACATCCGGCATCGTACGACAAGCGCATCCTAGAAACATTTGGTAGAAAGAGTAGCAGCACAGGCTCCCGAAATTGAAAAACACCGCGAGGATGTTTCGAAGAGTCGGTAGCCCCATCTACCATAGATCCGAACGGAGAGGATTTCTCACCTGGTAGCCAGAGTAGCCCGAGAGCATCTTTTTGTGTCTCTATTCCTTTCTTTCCTTCCTCTTCGCCGGCTCGTATCTTTCTCCGGTGCTGGTGTTACCGGTATCGGTGCGCGTCTCGTCTCTCCTCTCCTTTTCTTTTCTTCTGTCCGGCGTTCTCCCTTCCTCCTCGTCCTACCTCCTTCTCCTACATCGAGCCGAAGGTATGTAGGCTGTGCCACATCCTTGCCCGGAAACCGTTACCTTGCTGGCTTTACACTGAATGGAGCTCGCCTTACCGTTGTTCCCCATACACGAATTTCCTTTGGCTTCGTTACTATCGCGCGGCCTGGCGCGGTTCGATTTCTCAACGAAAATCGAATGACGAAACGGAAATGATTTACAACGATCGGACTTACTTTCGAAACGGTCGCTCCGCTCCGCTCCGCTCGTCCGGCGCATCGATCGTTTTCCTCAGATTTCGGAATACTATATGTATGTAGTAATCGGGTCGGGTCGGGTCGGTTCGGGTCGGGTCCTGACAAATCCAGTGTTTTTTTTCGAATCCCCCGATGCGAGAGTTTCACTGTACCTCGTTCGGCTTCGAGCTTCCGTTGTCATTGTTTCGGAATGAAATGCCTGTCTTCTCGCGCTTCGACCGAGATTTTTTATCATTTTTACGATTTTTTTTGCGAATAGCTTTCTCGCGAATCCTACGTACGAAAGGCACGGAAATCACGGTTAGATTAGGTTGCAGGAATCCACCGTAGCTCTAACCTACGCTGGTTGCGCACATTCTCGGAACTTTAGTCGTTCGACCCGTGCGATTGTTATCGTTGTAACATGCCGAAATGCGATAGAATATTTGTTTCTAGACTGTGGATCTCTGAATGAAATAAAAAAATACTCGTATGAGGGGTCTCGAGTCGAAAACGGATCGGTTTAAAAGTTATTAATTTTCTTCCGACTCCCATGAGAGTGCGAACGCTGCGAGGCGTCCGGAACAGAGCCGGTTTTCTAATTTCTCGACACTACCGTCGCACGTGCTGCTGTCCTCCGTGGTTGTTTACAAAAGCGACCGGTCGCCGCATACGACGCTCGATCGACGGACAACATTCCGCCAGCACCGATTTCCGAATTCTCGATCGCAGCCACGGTTCTGGCCTTATTTAGCAATGAGAAATCTCATTGCCAATTGGCTTTCTTCGCGTTTCTAGCCGCAGCCGCGCGGCTCCCGCTGGTTTTGCGGCGAAGCCAACGCCGCAGTCAATTAATAAATCATTTTGTTTCGCCGCTGCGAAGATTTTCGTGGAGATCGTAGATTGAACGTGAGTTCTACGAAGAAACAAGCGCATCGTGGTCGTTCCTTTTCGTATATTTATAGCCGCAGACAATCGTGTAGGATAGTTGTTTGAGTAGTCGTCGTGGCCGTCATTTGTGATATTTTAACGTAGCGGGAAGAATTTGATACATCGGAAAACATAAAAGTAATTAACGCTCTATTATTTTGTATAGCCAAAGATTGCGGCTGCCTCCGGAATGTGGACGGATCTTTCATCCCTTCGGATGTTGTCCATTAGTTCTGCGGCAGGGAAATTGGGCGGGAGCGTTGAAATCTAGGAAGCTCGCTTTGACAGACCGTTAAATAACAGCGCGAGCGCGAGTTTCGCGGAGCGCCACGCACACGAGTAGGGGAAAACGCCACACCGGGCGTGTCTGTGCGTGGTCGTGATTGCCGGGTGCGCGAGAAAGGACCAGTTTCGCGTTGCACCCGTGGAAGTGGGCCGAGAATTATTTATACGTCGGTCGGCACAGCTGATCTTCGGCGTTCTCTCCTACCTTTTCTCTTTGACTGTATTTTTGTGCGGCCAGCCGACGCGCGACGCGACGGATTGCTCGCACAGAGAGAACCACGGCCGACCAAGTGCGAGCGAGCGAGGAAGAGGCGAGCCTCTTCTCTTCTCTCCTCTCCTCTCCTCTCCTCGTACCAGAACGAAAAAGCATATTCGATCTGGTAACGCTAGAAATAGTGACGCCCGACTGAAATAAACGCAGCGTCGCAACGCGTCGACAAAGGATCTCTCTCGGTTCTCGTGACGCTCCTCCACCTCCGGCTCCACCTACAACCTCTTCTGCCCCGCATCTTCTGCCGCCGCCGCAACTCTACGCTGTCCTCCCCCTCCTCTCTTTCTCGACGTCGTTTCTGTCTCCCGGTCTCCTATGGCGTCTCCGTGAAATTACCGGCAAATTGTTTGACAGGACAGTTACTCTTCTGCCCGAACGACCGGTTCCTTTGTCATCGGAAATTTTAATTATCGGGGTGTCCTTCCGTCGAACCCTGCCGCTCGGCTTGCGCCGGGCAAAAGATCTCTGCGGGGTACTCGCTTGTGGTTTTATCGGACCCAACACTTTCTTTAATTCTCCCTCACCGTAGAACCTTACAATACAGATCGGCAAAATGCACTGCGCGTCGTAGCGTCGCATCGCATCGCATCGCGCAGTTCATAAAATGATTTTTCCCGCATTGCAATTCGATTACGATTCCCACTCGAAAATAAACTTTAATCATCCTGTCGGAGGGTAAGTGCAATATTTAGCACAGCGCATGCTGCGTTAAAACATGCGTGGCTGGCTGCGCGTACACGACAGCAGGGGTGTGGGGAGAGTGGTGAGATGACGAGATGACGAGAGGGGATTAGAGGGGATAAGAGGAAGGGATGCTGGCGCGCGTAGAGTCCGACAACGGGGCGCCGCATGACGTCACCAGCCGTCGATATTACACCCTTGAGAGAGAGAGAGAGAGAGAGAGAGAGAGAGAGAGAGAGAGAGAGAGAGAAGCCGGTCCATTATGGGATCGAGCAACACAACCCCTATCAGCATGCGCCGCGGCGCGTCGTCCTCTCGCGTGACGTCAGGATAATCGTTACAGGTCGGCCGGCTCTCTCTCTCCCTCCTCCCTCCCTCTTCCTCGCTCGTCTCTTTCTCTCTCGTTCGGACATGGTGCAACGTATCGAGCAACGGTGACGTCATCGCCGTCCATTTTCAACTTTCTCCGCTTTTTCGGAAAGGCGTAACTCGAACGGCATCGCTGCTAGCCGGCTTTATAACCGTAACGTTTTCGAACCGCTCGCATTTTTGTTTCTCGCGCTGTTGTTTCATTCGAGCTATTTACGAAACAAAAATGTTCGCTAGAGCGATGGTTCCGGCAAGGTCCGCGAGATTCGATGCAAAGTCGATTAATCCGGTCGATGCCGATCGACGCGTTGCAATTCAGCGCTGGCTTACGTCAAAGATGACGACCAGCCTGGCAAACAGCGATAAGACGCGAATATTAAAGTCCCTTGTAAACGACAGCTGCCTGCATTGCCGACGGACGAGAAGCATCGCCGCGGTGTAGTGCTCCGATAATCAGAAACGGGTACTTTGCACGGGGTCACGCGCTTTTCCTGATCGTCAACAGCTGCGCCGCCTTTTTGCAATGTCTTTTTCTTTCGCGTTTAATCTTCCGACGAATCGACGAACAACATTATTTATCTGTGCCTCGAGCAAACGATGAAAAGAGCTACCATGTACATACATAGAAACTTGAATCGAGATCGCTGTCTCACGCTTCAACCCCAACGGGTCGTTACAAAAACCACTTCTCGATAAATGTTATTCTCTCGTCTGTTTCAAGTCTAGTAGATACGTTGCTGTATCGAACGAATCGTCGATAACAAATTCCAAAATAAAATATTTCCGAACCCATCGCTGGCCCTTGTGCACCGGTGTTGAGCCGGTTGCATAGCCGCGTTGGGAATGCACGCACGACATGCATATTCGCCAGTCTCGAATCGATTCGCCGATGTGTTGACACATTGAAATTTTTGTTTTCGCCGTGGAAAGCTCGCGCGATTCAGTTTACAGAGCATTCGCATCGGGGATTTATTGCACCTGACGTCGGCGGTATTTTTCGGCGCAAATGTAGTATTATCGTTTCGAAATTGTTTCAGCTGTTGCATCCATATTTCGCAGTAGCGGCACGGGGTTGTTCGTTTCGAGCGAATCTTTGCTCCCGACCGGTGTGGATTTCTTTATTATTTTGAGCTATATTTTTTTACCGTTTCCTCGAACGTCGCGCCATTTTTGCGAATCGAGACTGCGAAAGTATCTAGCCTGCGTAAGTACGCCATCACTGTTTCGTTCTCGAAACGCTGAATTAGTCATTAGCATACGCAACCGGCGCATTTTAAGGACGTGAAAAAATTGCCGAAAATAGCCAAACTTACGCGTAGTAAATTTCGAAAAAATCTGCACAATCGAACACGAAATGACGCCGCGCGTCGTCTTAGGTGCATCGAAGGTGCATCGAAGGTGCATCGAAGGTGCATCGCAGGCATCGATGACAGCAAATAGCGACTGCGAATAGTCGGCGCACACTGCTGACGCGTGGATGTGAGAATCAGAGCTCGGTGGATTCATAACCGTAACTCGACTCGGCGTCTTCGACGCTATCCTCTCGTTGTTAACAAGCCTAAGCAGTGCAGTGTGCCTGCCGGCGCTATGTAGGTTACTATCGCAACGGCCTGCGCCTCCTCGACCCGCCTTTAAGGTCGTTTACAGCGTAACCCGAACCCACTTCTTCCTCTCCATCATCTTCCTCCTTCTTCGCGAAACTTTTTTCACTCTTTTTACCGTTTCTCGTTATCCTTTCCGAACGAATCGCGCTCGCGTTCGCGTTCGCGATAAGCTTTCGGTCTTCCCAACGTGGCGAGCTTCTATCCAACCGATACGTTTTACTCGACTCCATTGTTCGATCGCCGGAGAAAGTTCAAATTGTCCGCGAGAAATTACAGAAAAACGTCGACTCCTGTTTCAGGCTTGCGAAACTTGAATGTTTAAATGGAGACGAAGCATTTCCAGAGATTTTGCCGAAGCTTTTCTCGGCACACATTTAAATATGCGGTACAAAACTTGTTTAATTTCTACTTTTCAATCGAGACGCGTCCGAGAGAAAGCCGGACGAGTCTCTAATTTTAGCTTCGGACGGCTCGTCTCGAGGAGGACGCAACAATTCGTGGTATCCGGTTCGCGTCCGAACATTTCCGGAAGACTCGAGCTTGTTCGGATCATCGGAAACTGACCGAAGCATAGTCTTCGATTGGGGGACTCCCTCGCTTCCATTGAATTACGCGTAGATACATTAAATCCCTTCCACTTGACGCGATAGAAAAGAAGGTCCTCGAAGACGCGTCTCCAGTTTGCCTTGTTCGTTATAGCCTTCGGCGCGAAAAAAGAAACGAGCGGTACAGGATTACCGACACGGACACACGTCGATTCCCGGAACGTGTGCAAATATTGACGCAAAAGTAAACCGTGAATCGGCCGTTTAACGATCACCGGTGTCACGTAACGCGCGCTTTAACGTGCATTCACGTTCGTAAAATTAGATCGTCCATGGGCTCGCTCCGGAATTCGCTCGGAGATCTCCGCGAATCAGTTTTGAATTGCCGGATCGCGTTAACTGTGCGAAATAGTACACGACCACGACATCGTTGGATGTGTGCTGAGAAATATTATTTTCGCAGATATATTAAGTATCGGTGTACAAAGCGATCGTTAAGAGAGTGCGGTTTCCTTCCGTACGACTTATTTTTACATGCGGTCTCCCGCCCGGTTGCCCCAGCCCACCCCCGCGCTATCTACATACGATAGAATTTTCAATTTCTAGAATAACGTATCTTGTTCGTTTCTGCCCCATTTTTCCTACTTATCGACCGTTGCGCCGTGCGGGGCGTTGCGCACGCGAGATCGCGGTGATTCAGAACGGGTGACTGTTGAACGGTCGTTAACAGAGCGCGAGGAAACGAACGCGTGATCGCGATAAAACAACTATCGTGGCTCGTCTTTTTCTGGCTCGGGTTTACCAATTCGGCCGGCTCGGTGGTTACGGATTTCTACCATTCCCGGTGAAGTCGCATTGTGACCGCATAACGTGCTTTCCCCGGCACGGTTCCTCCCGCTGCGCGCTGCTCTGGACGCTGCTCTGGGCGCACGCGTCCGCGAAACCTCGTGGCTGCTCTCGATGCGCTTAGCTGTCGACGTCGTTAGCTGCGCCGTTAGCTGCGTACGACGTACAGCGTCTCATCCTCTCGGTGGCCGTGGTGCGTCGGTGTACGCGCACGTACGCGTGCACCGTTGCACACCGTTCATCGTGGTCCGAGAGGAGCCCACCGGCTGCCGGCGGTGGCGGCGGCGGTGGAGGTGGGCGTCACGTGACGGGGACTCGCGGGTATATAAAGAGAACCGAGAGGCGGTAGAATCAGCCACTCGCGGACTGGCTCCGAGGTGCGCGTCGTGGTCGCACTTCGTCATCGATGGAGGACGAGGACGAGGACGAGGACGAGGACGAGGACGAGGACGGTATCTGCGGCTACCGTCGAGCAAATGGCTCGCAGAGCTCTAGAAGAGCTTCCTTCGACAAAGAAAGACCTGACAAGTGAACCACGCGCATGGCCAGATAGCGCAAACTGGAGCGGAAAAAAGGCTCGTGGCAAAACGTTTGCGGTAGGTCGAGAAAGAGAAAGAGAAAGAGAAGGAGAAAGAGAAAGACGACATAGAGATGACGTATAGTCGATCGCGATCGCGTCTCGTCATAGAGAAATAGTGGGACACGCGCACGCGCGAAACGTTGCCCCGGTCGCAAGAATGGCGATCGGGGGCCACACGGACGCCAACGGATGCGCACGCCTCCTCCGTATAGTATAGACTATAGACGATCGGAACCCGTAATTCAAGATAACCGTCGCGGGCACACGCGCCGCACCGTGCTCGGCCGAATATGTCCGCCCGGTGCAACACGCCTACGAAACGCCTCGAATGGGTTCGCAGGCCTCGTAATTAGATCGAGACCCAGACAGACCACCGGCCGCATCGCGCGACGATGCTAGGAACAGGCTGGACGGCGCGCGGTCTTTCCGGGACGGAAAGATCTGCCACGATCAGGATCTCGAGTTTTATGCGCATATATTTGTCGCATCTCGACGGCCCACGCACGTGCGCACACGCACGCACATGCACGCGCGCGTACGCATGCACACGTACGCACGCACACGCGGACGAAGGAGATATACTCGTATCGGTGGAGAGGAGGAACGCGCGCGGACACGCGACGCAGCGCCGCGTCAGCGGTGGACCGTGCGTCGGCTCTCCAAGGCCCTCCGAGCACTGGCTCTCGAGGATTTCAACTTCTTTTTGCCGTCGTTCAAGGTGAACCCGTACAGCGAAAAATCCCCATCGTCCTCCGAGACCGACACCGACACCGACACCGACACCGACACCGACACCGACATCGACACCCACATCGACATCGACATCGACATCGACATCGACATCGACACCGACACCGAACGGGAAATATACTGACCCACTGACTAATAGGGGATTTACGGCATTAGCGTGCAATTGACACGCGTTCATCGGCTCTCCGATCGCGATATCCATCGACCCGCCGCGTATCGTTTCGGAAGCTTCGATCCGCTGAACCAGTTACCTCGCGAGGAACGTTCGAGCATCGGATACGCAGCCGGTAGATCTACTCCCTTTGCGATAGGAACAGCAGTTCAGAGGGCACTCGACGACCTGGTAGCACAATTTTACACAATCCGGAGTAACATTCCGCTCGACTCGAATTCTGTTTTACAGTCGTGCAGAACAAAGCAAAGCGTACGATCCTGGCCGACATTAATCGACTTGCAACTCAGGCATCTTGCACTGGTCGTTTCGTCATCCGGACGACCCCATTAATCGGTCGGCCAGCGCCGAAAGGTGAAATCTGAAAGGTGACCGGCTTGAATGGCGGTTTTCTGGCGACGCAACGATCGGAAACGTAACACCGTGTCGGCGCGGTGCGGCGCGGCGTTGCCCTCGAGGAGATCTCCCGAAGGCGACCGACGCGAAAGTTAATCGCGACCTAGACACCGCCGCCGGCCGCTCGAGAGACGGCTAAATTTATAACGTACGCATTGTATCCGCGTTTCTGCGGAGCCCGAATAGCTCGGGTCGAGAACGGTGGAACGCGCAAACGAAGAAACGATTGGTACGATTTCGCGACCGCCCTGGCGCGAGTCTGCTAATAAAAGACGTTGCGCAATCGTAGACGTTCGTGTTGCGCCGCGGATAATAATAAGAACGCAGAGAGGCAGCCGGTTGCCCGAGAGGACGGAGAACGGAGAACGGAGAACGGAGAACGGAGAACGGAGAACGGCAGAGGGGCCTCTCTCGATGTTGTCGGAGTTGGAATTGTTTGTCACGGTTCCCTTGCCTAAATCGAGCAGAAACTCGATTCGATTCGAAGGACTCTGGGAAATTTGAGTCGCGACGATAACCCAAGGATTCGTTCTAAACGACGTTGGAACGATTGTTACCAACCGGCAATTCTCGGCAAGAATTTCTGGAGCCAGCGAGACCTGCTGCCTCGGGTTTCCACTCGAGGCCGTCTTTTTCTTTCCCCCGTCGAAATGTGCTCTCTTATCCTGCTCTATCTTGCTTTCGCTTTCGCTTTCGCTTTATCATCGATTTCTCGGGCTGCGTTTCGTCACTCGCGTTCACTTTCAACCCAGAAACACGTCTGCGAAGACGATCGGGGATTGCGATCGTGGTCACGGTAATTAAAACGTGAAACCTGCGCCTGCACCGCGATCGCACCGAGTTCGCACGGTGAACCGTTTCGCCTCGAACGTTTCACCGGGAACGTCGGAAGTTGGTCCGTTCGCTGCAGAGCCACCATTTTTTCGAAATAGAGGCCACCGCGAGGCCTGTCCCCGTTACATGTCGCTTGGCAGATCGCGTTTCAGTTCGCTCCATCGAGTTCTCGTTGGGGGGTGACCAATTTCTACCCGGTTAACATTGGCCGACTTTGTTTATCGAATACATTTGGATCATCGCGTAGGACAGGTTCGAGAAGTTGACAACGTTAAATTGTTTTATTGGTGAGGGAGCCCTGCTGGTATCGAAGCGACTGCGTCGTGGTTTGCCTTTCTCGTGCTGGAGCTTCGATTTTACCGATAGAAAGGAAAGGTCGCTCTTGGGAGAGACAGATGAGAACGAGACGGAGATACCGACGGAGTTACATACACATATCGAACTTCCCGGCTTCCCGGCTTCTTCCCGGCTTCCCGGCAGTCGTTAGCCGTGATAGATGGCGGCCTGTATGTACGTGTATACATACATATACGCTCCTTCACGGAGTTCTCGTTCGTCTGGCTAAAGCGGAGTCTTCGCCACGAGAAATCCGATCGTAATTACTTCCGGCTCGCCGAGGCCTTCTAGGGAACGCCGAGAAAACGGAAATTCACTTTCTTTACCTTGGCACCGTACCTCCGCCCGTGCTCTTCCATCTCTCTTCCATCTCTCTTCCATCTCTCTTTCTCGCTCTCTTACCCCTTCTGTCTGTTTTGCGCGACCCGCGTGCACGGGCACGCACTCGCGTTCGCAACGCTCGACAACCGGCAACACATCGACGCAACGCGACGGGACGGTTCGTTTCACGAACTGTTCAGGGTCAACAAACGAGACACCTGCACCGAGCATTGTCTCGGATCGGCTTTCCTAAGCGCTGTCGCGTAGCCGAGCGAGATCGCGCAAATAATCGTTGTCGCCGATCGTCGATTAATTATCGATCTCTCGTTACAACCTCTCGAGGAAATCGTGCGCTCCTTACGATGCAGATATCGCGCAGGAATTACGAGCAGCCGATCAATTAGCTCGCGACGCGAATGATCCCGGTAAAAGCGAACAGATAAACCCCCTGGGTGTCGCACCGGGTGTCGAGCATTTTAATGCCCCGTTTTATTATACGCCTCGCAGCGAATTTTACGGAGCTCGAAACTTTTGACTCGTATGGCAGCGGAGCGAAGGTAATATCGTTCGTTGCTATACGCCGGCACGTGAAAGTGCACGCTCACTAATATGTGCTCCCCTTCCCTCCCGATTATGTATCGAATCGTTCGGATTGGAAGGAACGAAACGCGCGGTTCTTATTAAATAACTTTAACGTTGCTCCGCGGCGAGCGACGGAAAACCATCTTTTGTAACCAAGTGGAACACACCGGTACGTAAAACTCGCGCCCCATCCTTTTTCCTGCTATTACTCTTCGGCTGTCTTTCTTGGTTTTCTTTCTTTTGCTCGCGCTCGCTCGCTCGCTCGTTCGTTCGTTCGTTCGTCCGTTCGTTCTCCGTTCGTCTCTCGTTCTCCCCTTCTTCCTCGTCAACATTACGCTCGGCTTGGCAAACAGCGACAAGCACGGGCATACGAAGGACGCGCTCACATCGATTCGACCCACACGCACGAACCCTCCGCCACTCACACGATCGCGACTACTTCAAAAGCCGTTGAACGTGCGTCAACTCGCTTTCTCGCTCGCTCGCTCGCTCTTTGTCTCCGTCACCGCATCCTCTGCTCGCTCACCGTCTCCGATAAGACGAAGAGAGAAACGACGACGGACGCGATCGTCCTCATCGTATTATTTTCTACATCGGTGTTTCGGTTGTTCGCTATTTTCATGGGAGCGCTGGCGTCCAGCCGAGGAAAAAGTCTCGGTCTTGGTTCGGCTCTCGAACGCTGCGGACGGCCATTTTGTGAAAAGCTTCGGGCAACTTCGCTCGGCAGATCGCGTTCAAAATGCTCGCTCGTTG
Source organism: Lasioglossum figueresi (assembly GCA_028455805.1). NCBI lineage: Eukaryota > Metazoa > Arthropoda > Insecta > Hymenoptera > Halictidae > Lasioglossum > Lasioglossum figueresi. The sequence continues at coordinate 18,683,791 of CM052194.1, forward strand.
TTCCGGACGATTATTGTTGGAATTAGTCCGGGCTGGTGAAATTTCGATCGCTTTTTTCCTGCTTGCGCCAGCCTCGCCGACCAACTCGCAGCCTTGAGGTCTAAATTCGGCCGTGATTTCTCAAGTTCGGTCGTTAGTATCTTGTTTTCGTCGTAACCGCCCCCGTCTCCTGCCCCTGTCCCCCGTCCCCAGGCCTTCGTTTTCTTCCCCGTCGCGAGTAATTTTGTCGGCGTCGCGCGCCGTTTATTCGCGATACCGCGAACGACTTCTCGATTCCTCGAACGCGTCGAAATTTTCAACCACCGACACCGACCGCCGAGAAGCGGATAAACCACGCTGCGACTGCGTATCGCCGGTTTTTTCCTCTTCGAAAGCATACAAGAAAACAGATTTATGACCATTTTCCTTGAAAAACAAAGTCCCCCGACGATATATTGCGTCTACTCGTGCAGACTCGGCGATGAAGGTTGCGCCTGACGCTTCCTTCGCGGGTGTACTTCTTCGACCGATAAGCAAGGATAAGAACTCGAATTACTATTATAAGTACATACAGCTGTGTGCGAAGCGTAAAGTTTATTTCAACGTCGATCGACAGGATTATCCTATTTATCCTTGTTTATTGTTTCCACATGGAGCGGATATATTAGTAGAATTATAGTTTATATGTGTGTAGCTTCGTAATCGAAGTTCTAGCGGTAGTTCGTATTTCTGAAAACGGCAATTTCGAATCTTCCATCGCGATCGTACTCGCCAGATTAAGACTCTCGTGCATGTGTCACAATGCCACGTGACTAATCCTATACTGGCAGAGAGAGAGAGAGAGAGAGCGAGAGGAGAGGGGTAAGATTTTCCCCTCGATTCGAGGTGATTCCCCTGATCTAGCGACTCCGATCGTACCCAATATTATTAGAAAGGGTTAACCAGCCAATTCTTTAGGAGCGTGTGTATACAAACCGTAGCCAAGATCCTTGACGAAATTAGCGAAGCCAGCGTGAAAGCTTCGATTCCGATAAGCCTCTCTCGCGTTTGAAAAAACATAGTTCACGGTGACGAGGCAGAATCAACAGATTCTCCATCGGTCGTTATCGGTGACAAAGAGGGAAAAGACCTTATCGAGAAGACAAAGAGCCGAGAATCAAACCGCGCTATCTTCCTCCGCGAAAACAAGTATATTTGGCTAAGCCCCGATAACGGGTGTACCTTCTCGACGCGATTTCACGCGTATCGCCGCACAATATCCCGTGCTATCTGCTCTCGGCCAACGTTCAAGCCTGAAGCGCAGCTTGCACTTTGGCAAACATTTAAATGCGACAACGGGCGTAGTTGCGTTTCTCGATGTTATTGTGCATTTCGATGAGCAAACCGCTGCACCACTTTTAATTTGCCGAATCGTTGACGCGACACGTTCGCACGCATCCGGTCACCGTGCGGATTGTTCACCGCGATCCTTGAAACGATTGCAGGTGCACGGACAGGCTTTGTCTTTTCTTTTTGCTCGAGCTGCGTGTTTTTGTTATCGTTGTCGGGTTTGGTGACGTCAAAAGTGATTGCGAGACGGCAACAAGCTGGAAAACTTGACTCCGAGAGTAGTTTCGAGGTTCGGTGAACGGGGGATTTCGGTTGGCCGATCGTTGACCCGCTCACCGTTACCGTGCGTCGTTGGTAAACGGAGAACTCTCGGCTGTTCGGAGGGCGACGGACGCGATCGAACGAAAATTTGTTCGTTTTTAAAGCGACCTTTCCAACCAGAAACACCCGTTATCACCGTAGAAATCTTAGAAATCTCGTTCTTGGTACGCCAACTTCGAGACTTTGCGTTTCACGTTAAGCCTACTCGCTACCGCCATCTGGTCATGGAATATGACATATCCGACGGATCACGTTTTTTCCTGAATGATCCTTTCTAAGAAAATTGTGTAATCGTCGCGTCCATATCGGTGGCGAATCTATTACCAATTGTAGCTGTGATGTTTTCTAAATTTGTTCGTCAATGTTAATGTTAATGTTCATGTTAAGGTGAAGTGGGCCAAGTGCAGACTGGTTTTTGTAAAGTTGGACTTTAAACTGATGTATTTTCAGTCTGGTATGTAAATATTTAACGCTGTCGGTATCAACACGCTTGCCACAGTTATTACCGATGAATTAATATTACGTAGGATTCTAATTTTGCTTGAAAATTATCATTTTCATAGAATATTATTCTACAAAGTGTCAACCACTCTGCATTTGCCACGAAAATGCGGCAAGAGCGCCATTGGAGTTAAAAATGCGTTCAAACCTTGTTTCATGTGCAACGGGGCAAGAGCAGAATTATTAACAAGTCTGCTATAAAATGCTTTATTGCATTTTACTACATTTTATTGCATATTTTATTGCATTAAATTAGGAAAACATCACCTTTATCCTTGTGCGACATCTACGTCGAATAGTTCGTATTAACTTATAGCGCATTAATAAATACAAGCTAGAGAAATTTCGCTGATATTATAATAAAAATAACCAGTTTATGCGCTTGCCCCGTTCTACGCACTTAACCCACTCCACCTTTTTCATTTTTATCGAGATTGTTTTTTAATTCATTCTGTTCGTCAACGTTTGTCGCTGCTAATGGTAGCTACGTTTGCGAATATGCCCAACGAATCTAACAATTTTTGAAGATCCATGGGGGGTTAGTCAGCGTCGGAGTCACGCGGTTGTCGACGAGACACAAAAGCCGTGCACACCGTGGTCGCCCGACACCAATTGAATTGCAAAGAGCACTGACGCATTGAATCCTTTTAACCCCTCGCTGGGTCATCGATAATCTTTTTTCTTATTATTATTACTTCCCACGTCCCAAGTCTTCCTTGTTACCGCTGAAACTCGTTAACTCGTTCCAGCTAGGTTCCGATCGAACTCGAACTCGAACTCGAACTCGAACCCGAACTCAGTTTTATTGGGATACGAGGTAGTCGTTCGGAAACAGGGTTGACTCGAGTCCACGGCTCTTGCGTCTCGAGTCACGGTTTTTGCGAGGTAAACAAATAGCAATGCACCGACGTAGACTGTAGACAAACAGTACCATTTACATATGTATTTCCTGAATCTGATCGAATAACGATTCCGCGGATACTTAGGTTTTTCCAAAGCAATTTAAATTGCGAGAGACGGAACAGGAAGACTCGTTGCCGCCGGTTAATCTTGCTGCTTTCATGGAACTCGCAAACGTTTACAAGAATTGCTCGACTTGGACAATTTATGTATACGGTGTGTGTCTTGAATTACGTATTTTCCACCGCGCGGTTAACGATAGCGGTAATCTTATCCGATTTCCGAAAACTTATCGCAACGCTTTGGCTGTTGATGATGTTGACCACTTTATCCGATAAAGTGTCAGAGAGACAAAAAAATGATTAACTTCGTTAACAGTAAAAACTATGAATTATCGTTACCGTACGCGTTAAATACATTATTTCAGTAATATAATATAATATTACATAATTTCTCGCTTAATATTATAATATTGGCGAAATGGTGTATTATCTCCGAACCACGGTCAACCTTAGATACCGTGGAAATACTATCGCCGCGGGAAATCGTAAATTAAATTTTGCGCAAATATTCAGCGACATGTGTTCGCTATTACCCTGAGTCGACACCGTCGGATTTGATTTGCACTTCGCGTTCTTATCGGCTCGCAATTCCCGTCGACGCTTGGTAATTATTTTCTGTCCAAATAGACTGACGGGAGTTATCGCGAGGCGCTGATAAAACGGGAAAACCGCGGAACGAAAGTGTGTCACGAAAAGTGGCTGTCCAAGCCTAACCGTCGCATACTGGGCTATTTGGCCGGAAAACCGCGCGGAAATCCTACAAAATTCAATGTAAAGAATTTTCCGCGGACAAAAACGCGCTGATGCGATAAACATTATTCGTCGCGTTGCGGGTCTTTATGCGTTTTCGCCGGAAACACGCATCGGGCATCGAGAAACAAAATTATCTATCAAATTGAAACCATGTATCCCTGTATCGTGCAGCGGACGGACTCCGGCAACCGAGCGAGTGCGTCGTCTCACGATATAGCACGATGCTCGATGCGTTGATTAGTGTGTCAGTAGGTTGCCGATTCCAATTGTGAGTCTGCCAAATTTGGCGGTGGTTCGAGGCCGAGGTGCCGCGTGCTCGCGTCACGGCACTGCGTTTGGTTAAACGCGACCACGCTCCTGCCGTACGTTCGTTTTCCGTTGACGACTATCGATGGAATCGGACTCGTCGAAAACGAAACGACCCGTGCACCTTGGAATTTCGAAATGGATCATCGATTCAGAATCGTCGCATCAGAGGAATTCGCTCGGGGAATCAAGAGGAAAACCTATCCCCCCTCTCTCTCAAAAATAAATTATTTTTTATTGAATATTCAAGGACGTATACATTTCGCTTTTTATGGATTACAGTGCCGTACAGAGCATGCCTATAATTTAATATCGCGTGTGCAATTTGCAAACGTACAACCGTCTTGAATATCTCGTTCTTCCAGCCGATCGGTTTACATGCTCGCCGTTATCGATTTGACGCAGCTCCAATTACCAGTTTTTTACCGTTGCATAAGACACTCGTAATCCCAGCTGACTAGATTCGAGTATCAGAACCGGAGGACAGAAAGGAGGACAGAAACCGCGAGGAAAAATCGGTCCACCAGAATATTTGGGTCAAGACCAATCCCCTCACCCTTTGCAGAAACGACCATAATCCTCTGTACCTCGAAAAATCGAATCCCCCTGAAGGGAAAACCCGCGACTCGAGAAACGATCGACTCGATTGGATTTCGAAGCGTTTGCACGAGGAACCACGAGGTTGGTTCAAATTATTCCATAATTTTTCAAAGTTTATCGTATACGAGCGTTTGAATAGACTTTGCTGATAATTTGTGAAATAATTGGAAAAGACGAATCTTGCGAATTTAGAGGCCATTTGGCGGTCCTTCGGCGTATTAGCCGACCGGTGAGTCAGACAACGTATTATTTATAGAGTCCGGCTCCTCTGATTCGTTGTGAGACGAGGTGAATCACGCGCGGCACGCGCTCATTGTCAGACAGAGCGAACCTCGAGTCCAGCGAGATTTCGAGAGCCTCTCGGATCGACATGCTTCTCTCGAGTTCGGTTCTCTTCCGGTCGATGTTTGCCGTTTCCTCTTCTCTTCTTGCTTGCCCTCCTTTCCAAGCGGATTCCTTCGTCATGACGAATCGGTTACGCGGCCAGGAATTTTGGTTTTCGCCGCGCGACACCTGATCGAAAGTGAGCCGTGAGCCGCGTGAGCCGTGAGCAGGGATGCGTACCGCGGACTAACCCTTTTTTTTTTTTTTTTTTTTTTTTAAACGTAGGAATCCAATGCTATTACGCATACCCCGACCTCCTGGGGGAGTTCGGG
>CM052194.1:18689297-18720734 GCA_028455805.1 Lasioglossum figueresi
TTTTTTCAAAATCCGGAAATCTCGGCGGAAATAACAGGAATCGATGTACCATCGATAAATGGTTCCACGTGATTTTACAGGTCATTTCCTGCCCACATAAAATAAACCACGAAAAATTACGAAAGTATGCATTAGATACAGCGGAATATTACGTTAAAAATTATGGGTGGTACTATATGCCAGCTTCTGTACACAAACTGCTCGTGCATGGTGCAGACATTGTAAAATATGCCTTAGCACCAATTGGCCAACTTAGCGAAGAAGCGCAAGAAACTCGACGCAAAGATTTTAAGAAATTTAGGAGCAGAAATAGTAGGAAAACTTCAAGAACAAATACAAATAACGACATATTTTACAGACTACCGTTAACTTCCGATCCGTTGCTTTCAATGTTAAGGATCGAGTCAGTTAAAAAAAAGGTGAAAACCTTACATCCCGAAGCAGTAGAATTGTTAATTTAATCGTCTATGCAGATAAAGTGGTAAGTTAATTAGATTACATTTTACATCTGACAATATTTGTTGAATGTAATAATTACATGTATGAAATGTAAATATAAAATACATATTCGGTAAGTCAAAAATAGTTTGAAAGATTATACTTAAACAATTATATTTTAATAAAAAATATCATAATATAAATGAAAATTAATTAAAAATTATTGTTTAACAAAATAAAAAAATTTTTATTTGTCTTCAGTTAAAATTGACTATTTTTTCAATGAATTTTAGTGCAAATTTCATCCCGATATCTCTTATGGTTCAAGAGTTATAACAAGATGTCGTTAAATTTTTCGATCCAGCCCACTGTGCGGCGTCCGCGTCGATCCACGGTGACACGGAGGGACAGGTTAATGGGGCAACGTGTCACGCGGTCCCGTCATTTCGCGTCACTTTCACTCGCCGCGATTTATTTTCCGCGTGTCGGCCGCCGCGTTAACGTGCAACGTTAATTAAGAACGGTGACGCGGTCATTTCGTACGGAGAGCTCGCGCCCCGCGCGTTGCTTCGAAAGGGGACGCGAGAATGCGAGACGGTAGAGTCACGCAGATTATTTCGCGCGTGTCTGCGAGCGCACGCACCGAGCGAGCGAAAAATGAAGGTGCACCTATACGCGGCCCGACCTTGTGCCAAATGCCGCTCCATCCTCAGCCAGGGACACCCGATCGCGGTTACCTTTGTCTCGTTTCTTTTTCGCTTGTCACCTCTCCCGTTCGATCCGTCAACGAGCGTGTCGATCGCGCCGATCGCGCGCGTCCATCTCACCGAAAAGTTTGCCAAACTTCCCCGATAAACTGCTTTCCTCTTCGAGGCGATTCGATCATGGAACAATTTTGTCGATACAACGTAAAAGAAGATCGCGTTATCGTAGCGAAAAGGTTCGCTCGCGAGAGATGCGTAAACGAACGCGTAACAGTCGGTGGAATGCGTTCCGCAACCGTTGCGCAACGAACAATGAATAATTATTTGAGCTTTCTCGCGACAACAGGTAATGTCTCGGATAATCGCGTTTTACCACGCGGCGTGGTTATTGCGCGCGTAATCGCGGCCGATTATGGTAACGCGTGAAAAATGATACAATTTCGCGAACGAAGACGGCGAGAGCGTCTCGTCGCGGCATTTGAAAGTTCACGAATTAAATCGCATTAAGTGAAAGCGAGCGTTGCGACACGCGACATATAAAATTCACCGCGAGAGGCTAGGTTTTAAGGAAGTCCCCGGCCCCCGGACCCCGGCCCCCGGCAACGCGTCTGCTTTCTCGTCTAATTTATAAGTGTCACGTTCAACTCGCCGCGCCGCCATCATTTCTTTTCAGCCTTTATCTTCTCTCGCCAGACCTCGACGAAATCGAATCGCGAGTCCTGTTTCTCGTGAATCCGAGCCGCGATGACTCAACGAATTGCAACACCCGACACAATTAGCAGTCTGTTGACTGGAATGACGCGTACATACTCGGTTAACCGAACCTATTTCGAGCCGATCGATGTTTGTAACGAGTTTGCCACCAAAACTAGTCGACAAATTCCGAGCCTAATGCGGAAACAAATGGCTCGGTGTGCCCGTAACGCAAAGAATTTCCCGAGAATGCAGAAAGGCTCGGTGTTTTCCTGTCGTCCGAGGCTAGGGGACTCTGTAATTGAATTGGTCGTGTAATAACCGGCCAATTTCCGCGTCCGCCATCTCGACGACAAGGCGCCGCGTGGCGACGCGTCGTCCGGGCTTAGCGTGCGGAGATAAGTTCAGTGCTTCGTCACGGAACGCCGCGAGAAACCGAGTCAAAGGCCCCATGGGCAGCGTGTGACGTAATTGAATAACGAAAGACCGATGAAATATGAAGCTACCGACGCGGCGCGGCGAGTCGAGTCGAGTCGTACGTCTTTTATCTCGCGCGAGGACGCGGACGTGCCCTCTGCGCGAACTTTGCCGCCTCGGCGAAGCACTGCCTCGTGGTCCGCCTTGGCCCGCGAGCCATCGGACAGGTTGTAAATTCACGCGAGACACGATTCGACCGTGAATTCCGTTTTCCTCCTGTTCCGTCGCCGTAGGGTGGGGTCCCTCTTCTCCGTTGTCGTCGTCGTCGTCTTATCGCGACCACACAGGTCGTGCACCGATCTTTCCAAGGGTGCTCGCTTGAATTTACAACATTTGAGATATGTACTCGAGTCATATTCTTGCGTTAGAGGGTAGCGTTTCTCCTCGCGATCCGCACGACTCGTGTCCGAGGCGGACCAACGAAACGCGTGTTCGAAGTTCGATGTACCCGAGCAAGCCCAAACTTCTCTCTCCCGACTGACAAACACGGCTGGATTAAAGTTTGGTCCAATTAAGCGCGATTTTCTCGGTGCTCGAACGCGGCTCGGTGAATACGGGGCCGGCTCTCGTTAAAGTTAACGACAAAACACTCTTAGCGGCGGAAGTTATTCGTCCCGTTTCCCGAAGCTTTTTTTCAGTCGTGCTATGGGTAGTGCTTAAAAATACCGACAACCTTGAAATATTGAACAAAGCTAACACAAAACCAGTAATTCATACGTAATTGTTTCATCGTTTCGCTTGATATTCTAAACTATATTTTCAATAGAATTTAGCTGATCAGTCATGGAACAAGTGTTTGAACATTTGAGAAAAATTGATTAGTCTCGGCCCGACTTGCGCGGTTGACAATTCACCCGGGGCTTGCGTCGATCATTAGCCTCGTCATCGAGTTCTAACGAGGCCCCGAGAACAAAAGGCAGCTTCCATCGGCGTTTTCGCTTTCATGTCTCTCTGTGCGTGCCGCGAATGAAAGGAGAATCGGGAAGAAAGTTCATGAAACTGTCGGGAACGCGCGGAAGCGTCAACCGCGTCGGGTTCGTCGTCATTTGTGCTCTCGGTAGCCGAGTGTCGTTCACTCTCGAGGCGTCATTCGAGTCGCGGCTCGTCGCTGTCGTTGATTCATAGTCATTCCCTGAATCAGAATATTCTTCCTTGATTATTTTATCGATCGTTGCCTCGCTATAATTGAACGAACGACGCGACTCGCTATCGTCGGTCTTAACCACGAAAATAATTCGAAGCTGGCGAGCGTGCGATCGAATTGTAATCGCGCGAGCATAATTATAATTGAACCGTGAACGCGTTCAAGAAAAATGAAAAATTCCCGACAAAGTATCATTAATTTCTTCGACGCGAACCACTGTCGAGAATGTTCGGATCGCGGAGGTTTGGCCATCTTGTTTTACCGGAAAGTTCGCGATTACAGCACACCGGTGAACACGTGTAAACAGCAGCTAGGTAGTCGCCTCTTTGCTTTGACATCCGAGCGCGCACGCGGCTCGGCGATGTTTGGGCTGCATCGATTAGGGTTAATGCGTGAGCTTCGTACACACGCTCGCCGCCCGCGCAACATCGTAGCTCATCTTCGTGCAGCTCCGCGCACGGAAGTCTGTAACATTGTTGCATAACCGCCGCGTAGCGCCACGGCGAAATGTCGATAACGCGCTAGGCTGCACACCTGTTACAGAGTGCAACGCGACGTAACATGAATTGCGTATGGCAGAGACAGCCTCTTACCATGCACCAAGCTCCATGCAACATTGTTAGATGCTTCACGAAATCTACCCTGTCTGCTACGCGTCGCGTATGATACAGTATCCCCCCCCTGGAGAGAAAGAGAGAGAGAGAGAGAGAGAGAGAGAGAGAGAGAGAGAGAGAGAGAGAGAGCGAGAGCAGGTACTATTGTGGATCCTTTAATAGCAGTGTTACGTATGCTATCGCAACCGTTGGTAACCTTTGGCCCTTCGGAGCGATAAGTGCGTATGCAGTCGCGACCGTTGGTAACCTTCGGCCCTTCGGAGCGATATGTGCTAAAACAAGGACTCTATTCAAAGGATTCTAAGAATCTATTAAGATTAGGGCGCCTGCAGACGATAGCATAGGCTATAAATTAGATTGCATTTCTTATCGATATCTCCGATTAGTCCCCACCCTCGTCTAGGCCGATTTTGGCCACTATAAAAGGGCCTGGATTGCCATCAGGAGTGGGCAGTTCCTTCCGAAGAGTTGACTCGTTAACGTCAGCGAACGTTATAGCTAGATCGGGTTTATAACTCCCAGTCGCGCATCTTTCCGATTCATAAACTCACGGTACGTATCCCGAGAACGGGATTGCTAAGCAGGTTGCCCCCGCACTCCTCGATGCGTAAAAATAGAGAGATAGAACAAATCTTAGAAACCGCGACACACACGGCACACTAAAACATTTGTACGTTACCATTTATATTTTTATAGAATATACTTATTATATGTATATTCGACTGAAGTTAATTTCAACCGTTTCACCTATTCGAGTCTCCGGTCACTAATATCCTTCGACGATATACCTTTACCGCTCGAGGTATATCAAATTCCTTCGATAAGTTGCGAGCACGCGGAACCATACCTTAACCTCTGCAAGTGGCAACCCGGTGGTGCAATAGACATCGGCGCGTCCACTTCCCGAATTCCCCACAAGGCAACCCGGTGGTGAGATAGACATCGGCAAGTCCTTGCGCACCCTTTACGGTGGCGACCCGGTGGTGAAACAGACACCAGCAAGTCCACTTATCCTATTTTCCATACGCGAGGCGACCCGATTCTGAAAGACGACATCGGCAAGTCCTACGTGTAACCTGTACGGTGGCAACCCGGTGGTGCAACAGACATCGGCGCGTCCACTTCCCTTCGATATACGAGGCGACCCGGACCTGAAAGACGGCACCGGCAAGTCCTACGTGTACAATCCCTACGCTATCACCCAAAATCTCTCAATCCAAACTCCCTCTCGGTTTCCGCATAGCTGCCTAAACCCTCGGCTCGTAACAGCAGAATAAGGATTGAACTCAATCGACTTTAAAAAAAAACTGTTTATCGATAAAGTAAAAATGCAAAGACACGGAGATCACAATTCGAATGAGCAAGGCGTTGCTCGGTTGAGGACTGTTGCACGACTACTAGCTAAAAAGGCGGAAGAAGGGAAAACTTTGCCGTGAACCCTGCATCGCCGAAACGGTCAGCGGACACATGGCTTTTATGGCCTGACCCGAGCCTGCGTCAGGCGGGGAAACTCGCAATGGAAAATTCAGAATTTCAAAATACAATCTCAATAGGTACATACTACGTTATCAATAGACAGTGGATTTGATGCATTTATGACAAAAATGAGTAGGTGTAATTTAAAACAGTAAAAGCGTTAGAAGAATTTTTAAATACTACTAGATTTTCTTATCAACCTATTCAACGTATTAAGAAAGAAAATAAACCCCTGTTCCACTCCAGTTTGTAGCAATTCAGGCACAATATTTTTTATCTTGCACGAAGATTCGCTGTCTAGTTATCAATACGTAATCGTTTGAAGTACGCCGAACGTTGCGTAAATATTCTATTAATTTCGAAAAATACCAGACAGACCGCAATTCACGGAACCATCGTAATAAGTACATACTTCGGAATTGAATTACATCATCTTTTCTTAGTTGGGGTAACTGGTTTAATTACCGTGTAAAGAAATTGGCGTTTTATTACGACGGGGATTGCGCAACAGAAATCCCGCAGGATTAAGCGCGAAGGAAAACGGGGATAAAACGAAACGAAACGAAACGAAAGTGCGCCGCGTCCTTCTTCGGAATTACGTTGGAAGAGGCGACGCGAAAACTCGTAAACGGAGACTGGTGTATCTTGGCAGAAAATATCTTGCGACGCGCGAAGAAGAGCCCTTTCACTGGCGATCGTCGTCGGACGAGTGGACTGCGAGACACGCTTCACGCTTGTCCACTATTTTTCCGATACGATGCTTCCCGAAACAAAATTATTTTGTTCTAGCTTCGTTTTTATAAATTAAAGACGTCTAACAGCCGCGAAGGAAGGGTCGATGCAGGCAGGCGTCCGTCTCGTCCTTTCGCGCGTAGCGAAATTTTCGCGAACGGTTTTTGCTCCCTTCGCGAAACTTTCATATCGCATTCTTACGAGGTTCAACCTTTCGTTTCAGAGGCGAAAAGAGAAGGGAAGCGGGGGATGGGAGGGGAGGGGGAGGAGGAGGAGGAGATCCTCCGTGTCCTCGATACGCGAACGTCCCTGATAGAAGTTCCCTTCCTTCTCGACGCGATTACCATCGTCTTCTCTCCTGTCATCGTTTTCCCGGTACATACTCGGATCAGCCTGTCGAACGATCACCGATCTACGATCCGTAATCGCGATCCCCTCGTTCGCTGCCCCGGGCAGTTCACGAAAGTTTTCTTCTGTCGTGAAATACATATGGAACATTGAGATAAACGTCGTCGCATGCGACGTTAATTAGAAGCCGGTAAATCACTCGGGATACTAACATATGAAAATGTTTACATCTCCGAAACGGTTGACTTTTCGACACATTTTTATCGAATCTTTTTTACACGATAGAGCGTGTCCTGCGTACCATATAAATATTGAATGGTTTCTTTCAACACACTCATGAGAAACGATGGAGAAAAAGTGAGGCGGTCGTGTGGGTACGCGTTAAGAAGACGGCCGCACTATCGAGCGGTCGATGCCACATATTAATTAATTACACTCGAGGAATGGTGTTCTTATCTCGCTAAGCGAACTCGCGTTATCCACGCACCAGTTACGTGACCGATAATCCTTCGAGAGGGAGGAAGGAGGAAGGAGGAAGGAGGAAGGAGGAAGGAGGAAGGAGGAAGGAGGAGGGTCGCAGCGGGGGTAAAAACGAAAGCAACAGTTTACGATAGCGGTCTCACGGTTGAAGCGCGAACCCGCCGAATGTACCTCTGTCGTAATTTCGCGACCGGCGCGACGATCGGTTCGCTGATTCGCTGCGCTTGTTCGCGCATTCGTCGTTTCGTCACCGGTTATCGCGACAGGACCGACCGGTTCCGCGGTGCGCGCGAAATAGAAAGAAAAAGGCGCGCTAAGTGTCCGGGGAGTGCAGGCGTTGAATTATCGAAAGCCGCCGGTACCCTTTAACTCTGTTGCACTCGTTGCGCTTGTCTGCGCTCGCTGCACCGTCATGCGGACAAGCGTTTCGCAACCTTACCACCCACCTCGTCGCACGGTGTGACATTTAAACGGGGATTCGGGACGAAAATCAAAAAATATATCGAAATAACATTTTTAAAAACGGAAACTTTACAGCGTAAAGAAACGTCTGTTTCTTTTTTGAAATGACCATTGGTCGAAATTGCGAGAAAACAAAAAAGAAAATGATCGGCGATATCGGTTCGCTGACCGACTCTGAAATGTCAGGAGGTGTTACGAAGCGAGTCGATGCACGAGGAAAAAGAAAGGATTTCGCAGGAATCGAGGAAGAGAAAGGATAAAAGGGGCAGAGGCGGCAGCAGCACTCGTCGCGTTGCGAAATACATACCTCGATCGTGGTCTGCTGGCTTTCGATGAAATTCAATCGGTGAAAAACGGCTGAGGCGCTCTCGTTTGTTCGGACAGACGTTAATTCTCGAAAGCATGGAAATCGGGCTTCTTGGCGGATCGTTCGTGACCCTTGGAGGGGGGGGGGGGGTGGGGGGGAGGAGAAGGGGGGCGAGAACTACGACCACGTTTAAATATCGAATTTCGAGATAAACAGCCAGTATCGACGTCGCGATGGCAGTTGGAGCGATTCTGTGGCGAGGGGATCGCCGCTCTCGGCGCGCCGGGAGGAAATTTCGATTAAGGAAACGGCAAAGAGTTTCCGACGAGCGAGTTTCGTCCCGGACCATTTGCCATTTTGTCGTCCGGTTTGCACGCCGGATGCGGATAGCGTTCCGCTGCAGCTTCGGACGAGGTTTCACCGCAGTGACCTTCGTTGCACATGCGCCCGCACTTTTATGACTCGCTTACGCGCGCGCCGATCCTTTCTCGAGACGAGGAAGCCCTCGTTTCATATATTTCTTTGTCACTTCTGATCCAGAGAGAGAGTTTTACCCGCTAATACCGATTACACAAGAGCTACCGGATAGATTTATGGCCGCGGAGTTCGTGTAGCAAAGCAAACTTATTGTTAGCAAACACACCGTGCTCGTATGGGATGCAAGCATATCGTCGACTGCCGACTGCCGACTGTCGAAGCTACTCGTTGCCACTAAACGAGCGAATACAGCCATTTACGCTTAGACCCGCGCGGCCGAATACCGTTTCTGTCTCTTCTGGATTCTACAATCGTTTTAACATTAATTGAACAATGTTCGCAACGCGCGCTAAATTATGCGCGAGGTGATTAGAAACCAGGCGTCGCAACAGCTACTTTCGAAGACTCTCTTGAAGGAAGTCGTTTCAACTTTTACCCGTTAACGCTATCCGGTAACGCTAATCGGTAACGCTAATATCAAAATTACCGCATTTATTTTCTTCGGGCGCGCGTAATTTAGACTCACCGTGTAGAAGATAGCAAGCGTATTTGTATTTATCCTCGCAGCTACCCAAACGCGGTACATACGAGATACACGAGGAGAGTGTATTGGAATAAAACTAGGCTAAACAAGTTTGACTTCGAAGCTGCAATCTCTTATAGGCAATTAAAATCCATCCTACTGTCTTTATTGACATTACCCCGAGGTATAGGAAATCGGGGACAATCGTGATAACCCTGGCCTCCTTCGATCGGTAGCTTTTTCGTGAAAGAGCGAGTTCGCCTGCTGCTGGAACGCTTCGGTTACAATCGTCGTTCAACTTTTCGTACGGAGACGCGTGTCCTCGGCTCGTGCAAATTCCATTTTAAGCGAGCAACAATGGTCGACGGTAGAAAAGGGAATAAAAATAAACATCGCGATTTCGAGAAAACGTCTTAAGCTGCAGCGCATGGAATTGCAATGGCCGAACGACGAAGAGAACTTAAGGTTGTTACACGCTAATTCCGCGAACTCGACGGGAGCTTCGTTTACGCCCGTTACCCGCTTCAATTTTGCGACGTTTATCGTGACCAATTTTGTCGCCGACGAGTAAATGCATTCGCACGCGTGCTCGACGCAGGGCTAAGCGGGCACGGGATTATCTAGCGCGTTGATAACCGTGCACCTTTGTTATCCGACAGAATTACGAAATTATGGTCGGACGAGATGCAAACCGGCAAACAGCGTCCGCCGGTATTCAATAATGCCGGGGCCTCGGTGTAATTTGACACGGTGCTCCTGATCATCGTTGTTTCGATGCAATTTCACGCGGGACACGCGACTGCACCGCGTTGGAATATTTTAATCTCGGCGACGCGTGTCGCGAGTTAATTGAATGCTCTGCGGTGTACGCGGAAACCATTTGGTGCGCGCGATCAACAAAATTGAATCGATAGAACTATCTTCCCAGCAGCACCATTGTAATAGCATTTTCTTGAATATGTAAATGTTTACGATTCTCACCGAAAGGCTCAGACAGCGAGGCAGACAGACAGACAGACAGACAGACATACAGACAGACATACAGACAGACAGACATACAGACAGACATACAGACAGACAGACAGACAGACAGACAGACAGACATACAGACAGAGAGACAGACAGACAGACATACAGACGGACGAGTAGATAGATTAACCAGGCCTGGATACATACGCGCGTGTATCCGGCTTCATGTACCCGGAGCGACGCGGTGCGGCGCGGTCGCGGTGGGATAGGTAGCCGCCGAGGCAATAGGTATATGGTATGACGTGTCGTGTCACGTGTACGACAGGTACACCATAAGCAGTTTCGTAATTTAATGCGACCTTATTAGCGGCATGAAAGCGCGCCGAGCTAACGGACGGCTGTTCTGATTCCAGCAACTCTCATTTCCATCCACGCAATCCAACCATGGACCGGCATGCTTCACGTTCAGCCTTTCCGGCAGCCAGGACATCGAGGGTGCTCAGGGTGGCTTCGAATGCATCCAGCAGACCGGCCCGAAGTGAGTCACATGTTTCCAATTTTACCTTTCAGCGTCTCCTTATCTTCGTTTTCTCTATCAACGCCTTCTCTTGCGTGTGCATCGTGTTATTCTGCCGGGTGGTCGAGTCTTTTTTCCCCTTAACGGTTAACGTATCCGTGATCTTGTCGACGCACGCCTCGACGGTGATGTTACGGCATCTCTTGCAAGAACGATACATCTATTAGCAGGTGGACCGTATGAATGTGTCTCGATTCGTGTCCCATTTTTCCGAAAAATCGACCACTGTAGCGTAGCGCCGATCGATTTCAGCCGACTATTGGTTTCCTTATCGCCGTGATTTTTTTCTGTCCAGGAGACTGGAGAGCCTTGGCGCGTTGCCGTGTAAAATGCGGATTCAGGCGAACGACGACGTATACGAGACAACCAGGTACCGAATGGCCGTCGCCGAGGAGAATAACAAGAACAAATGGTAAGTCAGCCCTTTCGCGGAGGCGGTTGTCGTCGAACATTCTTCGGCTTCATCGATCCCCGAGAGGGCCCGATTTTTCTTCCGCGTAGCCGACGACGACGTCGTCGTCGTCCGACCCTCTTCGCGATCGTTCGTTCTATTTCCAGCTCTTTCCGTATCATATTCGTGTACTCTCACCAGCTTCGTAAACAAATCGAAACAGCCCTGTGCTATTTATTCGCACGTCGCGCGTCGCCCGTTGCCCGTTGCCCGTCGCACAGTGCAGTGGTTTAGAACGGCCGTTTTTTGGATAAAACTTCCTCGAGCTCAATATTATCGATAACACTGTCCAACGCCAAATTTGATTCGCTATAACTGTTGGGTGTCCCTTATAGAGTTTTTTGCGATGATTCCGAATCTGTCCTTAATTTTTTTCCTACGCGTACAGTTTTTGAGAAACACGACTTTAAAAAAAACCTATTTTTCAACTTTAAACAAATATTGTGATGTTATTATAAAAGATATTGAATTGTTCTTTGCGGCAAAAGATTCTGTAGACTTTGCCGAATACAACGATATCCAATATTAATACGTTATGAATGTTTAAACATGTTTAAACAGTCATTGAAGACGGAGAGACACCACTTTTGCACCATTTCTTGAGGATACTCTCCAGTTTATCCCAAAAAATGAGGGTCTAGCGGAAAATCGAACTATACCACGCGATAGAGCAGACTTTTATCTTGAGATACCACCCTTTGAAATTTCCAACATCGATGTTTTTTTCGAACCATAAAGAAAAATATCGTCACCCGACATGAGTTGTCGCCAGTGACGCTCACCACTAGAACGGCGATCGTCGCGCCGCGTCGCGCCGTATTTCGTTGAACGATCGCGCTCGTGGAAGAGCACCACTGGCGGCAACTCGTGTCGAGCGAAGATATTTTGCTTTCTGGATCGAAAAAAACATCCACGTTGGAAATTTGAAAGGGTGGTTTCTCAAGATGAAAGTCTGCTCTATCGCGCGGTATAGTTCGATTTTCCGCTGGACCCTTATTTTTTTATATAAATTGAAAAATGTCCTCAAAAATGGGTGCAAAAGTGGTGTCTCTCCGTCTTTAATCATTGTTTAAACATGTTTAAGCAATCGTAATGTATTAATATTGGATATCACTGTATTCGGGAAAGTCTACAGAATCTTTTGCCGTAACGAACAATTCAATATCTTATATAATAACATCACAATATTTGTTTAAAGTTGAAAAATATGTTTTTTTTTTTCAAAGTCATGTTTCTCGAAAACTGTACGTGCAGGGAAAAAATTAAGGGCAGATTCGGAATCAGCGTAAGAAACTCTATAAGAGACACCCAATAGTTATAGCGAAACATAAAAAAAGTTGAAATTTGTTGGACAGTGTAATTGGTACCGAATCTTACATTTTTCACTTATCTGCCGGTAGATTATTATTAGACTATACGTCGTCTGTACCGACCCATCACGGCCGACTTGATCCTTCGGTAATTAAAGGTCTAAGTTTACGATTAACCCGGCTCCCTTAAAGGGCAGCCTGATGTAGCGCGTGACCCTCTGAGAATATTCTCCTAAAAGCGTTGCATGAAATTTGAAAAAATCAGCCGAACTCGATGTTTCAGCGCGGCCCTCGGAATTTTGATTTTCCACAAAGATCCGCTACTCAAAACCTGCAAGGCAAAAATACACTGTTCCTACTTTCCTCCGCATGCAGCTTATTTATAATTAACCCCTCGGCATCGGTCTCCGAGCGGGCAGTATGAACTTCCGTCCCCTCGCTGGCATAATATGGTAGCTACAGAGGACTGCTTTAAGCCGAGCTGAATTATGAAGGTCCGCGTTGCATATTTCTCGTTAGGTCCGTTACCGCTTTCTCGCGTTCGTGTTCTCAATTACAATTTGAAATTCGTTTAATTAAATCGTCTGTTTAAAAAACTCGTTTACGTAATTATTCGTTACATCGAGAACTACCTTCGGTACGGTACGGTACGTTACGGTACGATACGGTACGCGACGTGACCTGTCTCCGCGAGAATCTTCGGTTGGTCCGAGACAGATCGACACTCCCGAACGTTCCTTTTCAAGCGAAATGTGTCTTTGCAGATGCTCGTTTACGTAACCAATTGATCTGCTTTAGAATATTCCGTAGTCGTTTCCTTTTCTAATAGCACATGAATTTCTAGTATCCGTAATATGCATACGGTAGTTTTATCGTGGAAGGAAAAGAGAAATGTCCGTTCGCTCTCGGTTTCCTCGAATTCCTCGAATTCGCGTAATCCGCGTAATCCGCAGAAAAATTAGCAGTCTGGTAACGAGTTCATTTCAGCGACGCGGTTCATCGAATGATCCTTTTGCGGGGCAAAAGTGATTAATCGATCCCCCTTTGACGCAAGTAGGTACCAACCACGGCGAAGCCAATTATCGCTTTTGTTGTTACACGCGTCATTACGTAACGGGTGCTAGTTGGATGGATAACATCGTTATGCGACGTTCGCGGCTTAGACCATGCGGACCGGTGCAATGCTCTCTCGCGACGTCCTCGTCGACGACAACGACAATAGAATTTCCATTATCCGAGGCTGTCCGTCTTTCCTTCTCTCTTTTTCCCTTTACCAACCCCTTCTCGCCGCGAAAATCCGATCCCAGCCCGTTACGTAATTCGCTCGTGTAAACCGTGTCGCGATAACACTTTTGCCCCGAGGCAACACTATTGTCACGAGGCGCGCAAATACCGGGACGAAAGGCTGGGACGAGAGCCCGTGACAAAGTCGCACTTGTGAGGCGCTTTTAGCCTTGACCGTCACGTCGTTAAATAAATTAGCCAACCCCGCGCGTCGTATTCGGTCATATCACGATGCAACACGGATTTTCCATCGGCGTTCGGACGTCTCATAAATCCTGACCCCGCGAGACGACGCTCTATCGGGGCCGTATTACTTTTTCAGTGATACCGCCTCGCCTCGCCGCGCCGTGTCGTAATTGGAGGAAGTAGCTGGCAACATTAATTTTAAATGCACGCTTGGGAGAGTTTCCACTTCTTCATCGCGTTTCTGTACTTTTAATACGACAAATTTGTTTTTCGTACGAATCTCGACATGTCCTTCGACAGACATATCGATTCGATTCGATTCAATTTCGTTAGTTCGATTCGTTCGTTCGATTCGTGTATATTTATTGTCACGTTTGTTGTTTGCTCGACGCAGCACCAGGGTGATCAAGGCAAACGGGCCGGATATCGGACGCAAGGTGAAGCTGAAAACGACCGGAAGGCCGATACCGTCTCAATCGAACTCGAGGCATCGGGAACCGACGAGCATTCCATCGTTCAACACCCAGCAGAGACTGTCGTCTTCCTCCTACAAGCCAGTCGCTAATAGTAATCCACCGCCAGTCCGGAATCCACTGGAGAAGAAGGTCTCCGATGTCATGCGCAGGCCATTGAAGTACGTTCCGTAACGACGACTTTACTTTGTTTATTGGTTAATCCAGCACCGCGTATATACAATGAACGTAACGCGTCAAATATACGATCAACAAGTTCCGAATCATAATTTCGAGTAGTCTCGCGGCAGGAGTTAGCCCCGTTTCAGAGTCGAGCAGTCCGCTGTCCGCCGTCCGCGCGCGTAGCAGATTACCTACAGTGTTATGGGAGCTTTCACGGTTCAACGGATGGTCCGCAATGTAATTTGCTACGCGCGCGTAGCGCGGACGAAGACGGACCGTCTCGACTGTGAAACGGGGCTTAGCAACGATCGTTACATCTAAAAATGAAATTCAATCGATTTGGTCCACGTTTTAAACAAGTAGCAGCTAACGATTGTTTCTCTTCAACAGAGAGAGACTTATCCATCTCCTTGCTTTGAGACCATTTAAAAAGCCTGAGCTGTACGACCGCATAAACAGAGGTGAGCAACGAACCAAATGTGATCGGCGGTCAGAGTATCGTTGAAATCGTTTGAATTGTTCTTCTAATCTGCAATTCTGTTTTCAGAGGGTATAAAAGAACGTGAGCGTAGCATCATGACGCCGATTCTGAAGCAGCTGGCCTTCATGAGGGATAACACGTATCATCTGCACAGGTTTGTGTGGAACGACGTTCAGGAAGATTGGCCTTATTACACCGAGCAGGAGAAGGCTATGCTAAAGAGGAGAAAACCTCAGAATCTTACTCCTCCTGGCTCCAGCGACGGTGGATCAAGCGGTAAGCTTCGTGCCCATGGAATAAAGATTAGTATGTATCGGTAGATTAGCACCAGGTGTGTAACACGATTGCGAACCTGTTGCAGGCAGCGGACAATCGCCGAATTCCACTCACCCGGGTTCCCCACCGGCGATCACCGCTCCGCCGCCGTCTTTGGGGACGAAGCGGCCGGGTTACTACCAGGGCAACGACGGTTTGCCGACGAAGAAGCAGCGCGTGTCGCATTGCAAGAAGCTGGACCCGTCCTCGGGTTCGTCGATGACTGGGGAGAACGGAAGGACGACTGGTAGTGGTGGTAGTAATAGTAATAACAGTGTGAGTGGAGTTCCCGGCGGTGGAGCCGGTGGAGCCGGTGGAGCCGCTGGAGCCGGTGGAGCCGGTGGAGCCGGTGGTAGTAGTAGTGCTAGTGGTGGTGGCAGTGGTGTGGTTGACGGTTGGAACCAGAGGCAGCATCAGCGTGATCGTCGCGGCGATTACCGGCCGGAAAGAACAGCGAACAGTGATGTGCTACGCGGTGGCAGCTATGGAGCCGGTAAACCATGCTTGACACCGACCAGTGATAGTGAGGAGAACAACCGGACCGGTGGCCACCGGGACACGGTGATGGTAGCTAGCGCCGGGCTCACGTCGCAGGGAAGCAACGCCGGCATCGGCTCGTCCACCAGCCATAATTCTCATAGTACTGTAGCCCATAGTAATTCGTTGAGCCATGGCAACAGCCGCTACTACCATGCCGCCGGGAAGACGGCGGCGACGGACGGTGCTGTTGGCAACGGGCTGCCAGCGGTCGATTACGTGCCGCGCTCGAGTGTCGTGACTGACGGTGGTAGTGCAGCTAGTTACAGTGGTAGTTCGTCGAACGGCATTGACAGGAAAGACAGGGGCGATAGGAACGAGAGGAGCGACAGGAACGATAGAAACGATAGGAACGATAGAAACGATAGAAGCGATAGGAACGAGAGGAACGAGAGGAACGAGAGGAACGAGAGAAACGAGAGGAACGAGAGAAACGAGAGAAACGACAGGAACGACAGAGGTCGAGGCGGCGACAAGGACCGGGATACCAAGAAGAGAAACACCGGAAACAGCGGCAACTCCTACAACGACCTGGCTAGTCTCGATTACGGTGGCAACGAGGACACCACCGTCACCACGTCCACCTGCAACCTCGATCTGTCCGAGAACCTGAAATCATCCGAGTACCCGGACTACCTCACGTGAGTCGCCCCTTCGATAACGTAACTATTGACTCCACGTTTCACAGTTACTCTAATCGATACTCGATTTGCAGATACTTCACGACAATAAGCAGCTCGGAACAGAGAAGACGTTACAAGGTGGAGTTTAATGCGGATTACGAGGAGTATCGAAGGTTGCACACTCAAGTAGCCAAGGTCTCGGGACGGTTCGCTCAACTTCAGGAGCTGCTGGATCAAGAAGAGAGAAAGGGAAACTGGGACGAATATGAGGTAATGGAAAAGAGATGCAGGATGTAATTAAAGTATAGTATATTTGAAATTAAATTAGAGATACAGGATGTTCTTAACCATGTTCGTTTACGGCTTGCAGGAAATAAGACAGCGGATTCTCCTGGAGTATCAGAAAGCGAAACGGGACGCTGTACATAAGGAAATGAAATGTCGGTTCAACTATCTGCACGACAAGCTGAGCCACATCAAGCGGTTGGTCTTCGACTACGATACGAAAAACTACGGCGGCAGTATGCCGGCCGCGTCCACCGCCGACGGTAGCAACGCAATCAAGGAAATCGACAGTTTGCACTACTGACATAAACTGAAAAGGCCACCTCTTATCCTCTACCTTATCTCGGTTGTCGATACGCTGCTGTCTCCGTTGTCGCAGAATTTGCATTTTCTCGGCATGTTCCAAGGCTGATCTAAACAGTCCACATGGTTCCTGGGTTCTATCGCCGAAAGAAAAAACAAAAAGCATATAACTAAACCAGTCGTGTACTCTGAGCCGGAGTTACAAGATATTCATAACGCATCACAGGGAAGAAGATGAAGAGTAAGAAGAAGAAGAAGAAGAAGAAGAAGGTTGAGAAGGCAAAGAAAAAGATACCTTCACGGTACGAACCCATTCGCTCGAAGGTCGAAGATTTCTTTGTAATCGTGATTAACTCGACTGTGATCTCTTCGGCCTTTGCCGCGTGTTACGCACTCGCAACGCTGTGCGTTTGACCAACGGGTTAATCACCGATGAAGGCTTTACGACAATCGGTACGTTTGCAAAGCGCGGGGTTGGGGGGTGGGGTCGCGAGAAAAAACAAACAAGAACGAGTAGAGCAAGCGAAGGATGGGAGAGGTAGGAAATGAAAAAGCTCATCCGCTAAATAGAGAAGAAGAAAACCGCACGTGGTTAAAAGGGCATTCGCGAAGAGTCCAGGTGTGTAATAAACCGCGCGTGTACGTGTGCTTTTTTACGCGGTTGTCCTCCGAAGATAGGATAGGGATGACGATGATGATGATGATGATTATGATGATAATGATGATGATGATGATGATGATGATGCTGATAACGATAGACTCTATCGGAGAGGCGATGAACGAAGGCAAACGGGAAGAGAGCGAGTAATTAACTCTACGATAAGTTATTTACCGTGCGCACGTCCAAGTGTGTCGTCCAGTTTAAGAGTACGTAGAATTAAAGGAAACAAAGAAACAAACAAAAAAAAGTAAACGTCGATACGAAAAGAAAAAAACGAAACAAAAATGCGAGAACGCGCGAGAATTGGGTCCAAAAAAATGGTAATAGGGCTTATCACGTGCCACGTCCGGGGGAGACTAATACTGCTTCTTTTTCGCCGGAAGGGAAAGAAACTGAAAGGGAGACTATAGCACAGGGAGACTGTCCACGAGCCGGCGCGCGGATCAAGCGTGGATTCGCGCCTGCTGCTCGCCATTACTATTTTCTTCCTACTATATATTTCTCTCTTCTGTCCCCTGTATTTTTTTCTTTTTCTTTCTTTCGCTTTCTCGTCTTCTTTTACCCGCGTTGTTCTCCGTCGAGCGAGAACAGAACAGAACAGAACAGAACAGAACAACAGAACAGAACAGAACAGAACAGAACAGAACAGATCAGAACAGAACAGAACGGGACGGGACGCGACACCGAACACAGCTTTACACCAGGGAGAGAGAGACTCGGTTCTTCTTCAGGTTCTGACACAGAGCTTCGGGTTCCCGCGAGGTCTCCTCCCCGGAGGCTGCTTCGGCTCGGTAGACAAAAGCGAGCGACACAACTCGAGGGATGATCGATCGCGCGATAAACCGTCGGACAACGAGATACGGCGAACACGTAAAGTACTCTATTTAGAATAACCTGCCATACAGTGATAATTGACCGAGCAAAATCAACTGATCGCGGCCGGTCGAGCCTCTGCGAACGGAGCAAGAGGCTAGACGGCTGTCCGGATGATTGAAGATTCCCGCGATCGCTCGTAGTGATTCCGGTTGTGTATATCGTAACGCTAGGGTAGATCCATTTTTTACTATTTCGAACGCAGTAGTCATTGAAAGGGAGAATGCTGAGCGCCATCGTCATCGATTTTACACACGGCAACATTAAAATGTTAAAAAAAAAATGAATATGGAATACGATAATATTAATATTAATAATAGTAATGATAACTATGATGAAGACGAGAGATGTACGAGGAATCGAGACACGAAGACGTTTCGTTAGTAATTAATAATCGTCGCCGGCGATAACATATAGTTATACATTGTACAGGTGCGCCTTTTCTTCGCGTGCAAGTAATACCTTCTTCGTGTAATTATTATTACGACGATGAATACTATTAATATTATTATCGTCGCCATTGCTATTATATTATTGTTCGGATAGGTAGGTAGGATAAGATACACGCGAGAGCTGCGTCAGGCCCTATGATTCGCCTGGAACGAAGGAATAGAAACGATGTTAAGTATACGTACAGGGTGACTCGTAATTACGTATCGATTGCTCTGGTTCTTTGCACCGAGAGAAGTTGTCCAGATCAGATTTCTCCATCGTTTTACCATATCGGATAGAAGCTCGTCGAATCTATTTTCTTTCGCGACGAAGTCTCGTCTGCTTGAAATAATTAAGGAATACGCATGTCCGAGAACTCTGTAGATTAGAAATTGAACTAATTCCATCGAATGTTCCGCGACATCGATTCCTTCATCAGTTTTTGGCAGACACGTCCGCAATCTTCGATACAAGGCCTACATATGTTCTCTTGTTCTATGTTCCGATTTAATTCTCTGCGGCGCCAATCTCCAATTACGAATCACCCTGTTGAGCCAATGTTTTCCACTGAATGTGTGACGAAAGTTTATGACGTTGATGTTTCTGATGCCTTCTGAATCTTTTTTGCTGTATATTAATTTGAATATCGTTTTTATATATATACAAGCGTAGATGAACTTTCGAACCGATAGTACACCTTTGTACAATGGTTTACATTATCGCGTGTTCTTCTTTATTTCCGGTTTTGTTAGTCGACGTTGCCTTCTAGATTCGTATACGATACGCGCAAAGTGAACTTTCTTCGTTGCGTGCTGATTTTGTTTCACGTTCGACAAGCTATTTGCGCGTTTGGTTCTGGCAAAGTATTGTGATAGGTTGACGATGAGAAACAACGGAAAAAAGAACACGCCTTGCGTTCGTCCGACGTACAGGGTGCCCTCGAAACGTGTCTTTGCTTTTCAATGTACTTTGCTTTTTAACCGAAATATCAACCATTTATTCGGCAGCTTTACAAATTAGTTAACCTCTGTTACGTCAATACCTAAAAGGCTTCCACGATGTTCAATAATTTGACTTGTTAAGTTTCGTATTGTTACGTATTAAATGTAAATTAATTTATCCAAAAAAAGTAGAAGTTTACAGCAATTTTGCTGCTGGTCTTCGAGAGTCTATCTGAAGCAAGTACTCGGGTATTGACAGAAAAGGTTGTTCATAGAACCAAAACACTGTATCCTTTTGCTTCTTGTTACTTCTGTATGCTGACCAACCGCTCGTCGTTCGCGGCACACCCACCCTGAACGTCCCGCGCATCGCGATTCGCAATGAAGCAAACTGTGGGTATAAAAGTAAAATGCTGCTTGACATGTTCGCGAATGTCTTTCGGTGAAACGATTCGTTTCCTGGATGCGTTCCCATTTTAATCGACTAACGACTAATTACCCGATCACATAATCCACGATACCGCGCATCCGTAGTTCTAAACGATAAGATTTGTACGCTTAAACGATACGCGTACGAGCCTTTCCTTCCGCGCGCGATTCGGATTGGACAGCAATCTCCGTTGCAATTCGGGTCAGCGAATCGAAATTTTCTGTAATTCGATTACAGAGTTAGTTTACGAATCTTATCTAACCATGTGAAACGTTAATTTTTTGTGTCTTTTATCTAATACTTTTATCATTTTTTATTGGAATTTGTAGTATAACGAGAATTTAATGGTGTCCGGTGATGCCAGTTTTATGTTTGACAAATTTGCCGATTGACGAGGAAACATTTGAAAGTGTTGGTTGTACGACGGTATTCCTGTTACGTTTTTACTGAAATTTTCTCGAGCATCGTTAGGTTGCGCTTTTAGTACCCTCTTTTATCCGAGCCACAGTCGCTTTATTTATAAACCAAAAAGTAAACGACAACAACCAAATTTCAGTGAAAGAGAAACACCTTTCTGAACGAATTGTGTCGCTTTATCGAACGTCGCGATTCAATTTACCGATCGTTAAATCGCATTATAAAAGACATTTTCAGCATGGTACCATGTTAACGAAAAAAAGAGTGTTCTAGAACAGTTCGAAATTTGAGTTCAACAATGATTGAAATTTAGTTCTATTAGTTCTTAAGTCGGTAGTCGTTTAATTTATTATTTTATCTTTATCTTCGTAAAAAGAAAACTTCCAAAAAAAAACAAATGAATTCCACTTCTTTCTATTCGATTTTTAGGTCGCTTGTCTTTTTTTTGTTTCTATATCTACCATCCCCTTTTTATTTCTCTGTGCAATGTATTTCCTCTTTATGTTTTTTTGTCTGAAATTATTGTTTACGTTCCGCTGATGTCCCCGCGCGTATTTCGACACGTTGAAATTACAATTTCCCACGGCCGAACGGTAATATCAGAAATTTGTCCACGACGTATCATCATACGATGGAGGAGGAAAGGAATAATTTTGAGCGCTTCTGGAATGCATGGCACAGTGTTGACAAGTATTTCGCTATTAATCGGAACGAGTACTTGCGAGACGCGAGAATCACACCGGAAATGAACGTCAGAATCTAATATGCTAACCCATTTTTATGCATATATATGTGTGTATATATATATATATATATATATGTATGTATAAAAGGGAATATATATTACAAATATATATGAAGGATTTACGAAGTCTATCGTGTGTGTGTTCATAGATAAATCGAGGATTGTAAAATCGGTACGTCGGAATACATGGGTTGTAATTAAAGAGGTAGAGGAATTGGTTAATATATTTCGTTGTTATGAATTGGACTACGCTCCGATTTGTAGATAATATTAATATAGGTATCTTATTTTTTTTGCTCACTTTTTTCCTTGCATTTACAAACAATTACAAAAAAAGTATGTAATAAAAATTATGAAATATTATGTTTTTGCGTTTCTTTTTATTTTCATTTCATTACACTCTTGCCGTTTATAATTTTTTTGTTTCTTTCTCTCTCTGTCTCTGTCTCTGTCTTTGTCTCTGTTGTGTTTTGGTTTTTCTCTTTCCATTTGTAGCAGAAACGCAGGCGACTGTCGGAGGAGCGAAATAAACGGAAGAGATACACAGACGAGTAAAAAAAGTTGATCAGAGATTTTGTTCATTACCGAATTTAAAGAGACGGGAATTGCGGAGATAATAGGACGAGAAAGAAAAAGAATTTTCAGGGATTCGTTTCAACACTGTCATATACTGTGCCATACATATCCACTTCGGTGTACGATGGTTCAGTGAGATAAAAAGTACGATCTATACATATAGGTGGGTTCCGGTCCAGCAATCATCCTTTAAACGCGAGATTTCTCGATGAAAACCCGGTCGACGAACAGAGTATAAGCATAAGCAGTGCCAAAGAGACTGAGCTAAGACACACACATATACACACAGAGAGACCACACGAGATACTAGGAGTTCCAAGTGCAACTTACGTAAACGATGCAATAAATGTTTCACGGGAGAAATACTTAAAAGTGAAAACGAAAACTATGGAGGAAAGAATGGGGGAGGAGGGAAGGAATCGGACGAGTTTATCAAAGGTTTCTTCTGACTCGTGAAACTGACCCTCGCGATGCTGGCAGAACTCTGTACAGAAAGTAACGTCTTCGCGAATGTAAGTGCTCTTAACAATGCATTTGATGAGTCGTAATAATTATTTCCGTGCATTCATTGCCGCTTTCGCTGTGAAAGCTTCGCGCATCAAAAAACAGTTAATCTCTCCACCCCTTTTCCGGTCCGTATTCGTGAATTTCATACAATCGTTTCCCCGAATGTTTATCGTGTACATCGGTCGCGCGGGCAATTTCTTTCGCGTCGTGAAAGGGGTAGGGTAGAGGAGGAGATTAGTCGTAATCTGGCGACACTGTCTAGGTCCGATGTACACGATTAATAGCGCAATATGTATCCGTTTGTTTTCAATTCTCCGAACGATTCGTGCGATATCGGTCCATAAAATGAATGTAACTCGGTTATAACTTTCCACGAAATTAAAGGAAAGTAATCGACACAATCGGGGGAGTTGATTTCGCGTTTGTGAATCGTTCTCCTGCGTTGAATTTTTGATTCGCCTTGAAACGATCGTAGTGCCTTCTTTTTCATTTGTTTTTGGAAACGAACGATTTTGTCGAACCCGTACTGTTTCGCGAGATCGACCAACGCGATCGCTATCTTATTGTTCTCTCCCCCGTTTCGTTAGATAAGTCGAACAAATCCGTACGACTGGTAGCCAATTGGATTTACCGCGGTCAGGATCGTTGAACCGTCAAGATCGTGGAAAGTGATTCATGTTTATCGTCGATTACTTGCGAACACGTATACATATACGGTAGTGTCTTATCAGCTAAATGTCATTGAATGATATTTAACTCGAAGTAGAAACAATGCAGAATAAAGTTCTCTCGAATCAAAGTGTGTATATCGACCCGCGCAAAGTGCTCGAACAGTACGTCTCTCTCTCTCTCTCTCTCTCTCACTCTCCATTTCTTTTTCTCTCTCTCTCCCTGTCCACTCTCTATCTCTCTATTCGCATACTCTTTAATTTGTTCGAAGCTTAAGGGTGAAAAAAGGAAAAAAGAAAATCCAAGTGCCAATTCTAGGGAAGCGAGAGTAAAGGACTATACATACATATACATATAATAAAAGAAAAATATATATATACAAGAATACTTAGCGTAATTTTATGTGCATTATTTCGTACGTGAATGATATCAACGCGCGCGCGCGAGCCAGCGAGCCGACAAGGAGGAACAATTCAAACGCGTTATCATTGCTTCGATATTTGCTCGAACGATCGACGCCATTCGTCGCCATTCGTCGCCAAGGCGGACATCGCGATCACCGACAAACATCTCTCCGTTTGCGCCGCCTTAATTTAAAGTGATCCGTTTGGCGTGGACGGGGAAGTACATAAGTACGCTGGAACACGTCGGTCGAGCCGGTGAACGCGTTCAGAGGCAAACATGATCGTGGAGGATACATAATCAAATTTTATCTACGACTCTTCCTTGTTCGCCCGCGAATACGCACCATTATCGGAGGGGCATACAGATAGACAAATTTTTAACAAGACATTTATCCCCGCGACTTTACGCGAAGTAACCGGACGAACATAAGCGCCACGGTGTGCCGCGAAAAAATCCTTGGACCCGGTCTACGCGAACATCTTCGATGTGTTTCGGTGGCGTTATCTAATTCGTGGTTCGATCGAGCCAGGCAATTTCCTCGTTCGAAATCTTCGTTTGCTAATTCAATTGCTCGATCAGGAATGCTCCCTTCGTTTCTCTTTGGCTGTTTGTTTCTATATTAAATACGCCAGAGTCGCCAGATCACGGAAAAGGGGAAAGCGTGGAGGAAGGCTAGAGTTTGAGACGAGTGTTAATCTAGCGACAATCACAGAATTGTACTCGTCTTTTCTCTTCCATTCCGCCGATTCCGCGTCCTCGTTCTTTCGGCTTTCCCCTTAAACATGTTGCGACAGTATGTGCACCAAAGTTCGCTCGGGAGCGAAGTCTGACGAGAAGACATTCTAAATTCCATTTGACGGTGACCTTGTACTTAACGCACGCAGAAGCGTTGTCCGGAGCTTGCAGGTCGAAGCTGTTCCATCCGGTGTGCAATTTCCATTGGCGATCGATATCGATGACCAGTTTGATCGATTAGTCCCCGTTAAGAAATTTACAGCGTACGACGCACAACGGTCTTTAACGTTTATTCCATTAGAAATGTTAATCGGACGTCTGTCTTTTAACGAACATTCTCAATAGATCGTGTTGTTATCAGAGCCGGCGGTCGCAGGAACATTGTAATACCAAATACAATTCCATTGAATTTATTTATAAATGAATCATTAATAATGTAAGTAATGTAAGCAAGCGTAGCGTGTAAGTTTAAGTGGGTAACGCGTAACAAACGGTCATTTATGCGAAGTTAATCGAACGAGTGCCTAGCCTTCGGTGACAACACGTATCGTTGGGACACGCGTAATCGTTACATTCTAAAGTTAGGTTCATTGCCGTAATGATTCGCGTCGCGGAGCATCAGCATTGGACATTGCCAAAACGACCGGCGGAGGTTGCGCGAGATTGATACGCGAGATCGATACCGTTCGACAAAGTCGTTCAACTGGAAGAAGAATTCTATCGAGTGGCGGACGACGCGCGACGGACCGTTTGTTCGGCTACGCGAAAGTTCTTCCATCGTGTAGAATTTCTCATCCGACCACCTCGGTGCTTTCTCGCGACAGTTTCCGTTTCAGCCTTCGTAATTGCAACATTGATAGCACGTTCCTCGAGTTTATTCACCCATTTTCCGGATACTGTCGAATCGTTTAGGTCATCGTTATGATTACGATCGGCGGAGGCGACCGTTTATCGCGTAGTACTATATTTTCAGACTGTGATGCTAGGAACTTCGCAATACATACGTAGGTTGCGTATAGATTTCGTTCGACGGCGATCCAACGAGACGAGCTTTTCACTGTCGTCAACGATCGTGGTTTCTCTCTTTCGTTGGTTCCATCTTTGTTATCATTTTCTTTCGAACGAACGAACTTCGGCTTCTGCGAGTCAACGGCGAGAGAGATCGGTCTAACGAGATCGTGTCGTTGCCTTCGATCGTACGAAACGTTAGGATCGATCCGGGGGATTTGAGAATCGTTTAGAGGAAAGTACTTTAATATATATCGATAGAGAACAGCGGCACCGACGTTTAGTTAATTACGATCCCGCAAGTCCGTCAAGTCTTTGTACAACTCGCGATCGTCGAGCTCGGAGGAACTCTCTACGTTCAACATTCGACGGTGATTTCTTTCTGTGCGCAAAACACTTATCGATTCCGACGATACGCCATACAGGATGGGGCTGTACGGTAGGTACGCTCGTATGATTCTCGCCGCTCGTAGCTGGGGAGTTGACGAGTATCCTCGGATGTCTGCGCACCGCGCGCACATGTGGTTTGCATCAAGTGGGTTTCAACTATGCTCGAGTGCGTCGCGCGACTTCCACAATGACCAGATGCGAGGTGATACACGGAACGAACGTTTCGTTGTCGCCGATGACGATTTATTCAAAGAGACCGATTTCTTCGTCTTTTCACGAAAATGTGGCGAGGACAACGATACAAACGAACGAACGAATATCGCGTTAGCTGGAAGAACGGGGAAACATGATTTCGGTCGTCCATATCAAGCCGAGGGAGAACTCTCACCTGGTCAAACATAGGTGAAAGAAAAGAAAGAAAAGAAAGAAAGGAAGAAAGGGACCGGTCGCGTACTCGAGGCAACGGGGGCTCGACGACTCGACGGCTCGACGGCTCGTTCGTTGAACAAGGACAACCGACACTAGATTGCCTTCCGACCGATTACGCGACTGGTCTCTTAAACGTGGGGAACGGTTCACGCTCTTCGGAGCGTTAACTCCAATATGCATCGCCTTGCGTGCCCGAATGACCGAGCCAGTGTCGCCAGATCAGGGGAATAGACGCGAATTCAGGGGAATACGGCTACCTTCTCACCGTAGAGTGAGAAACACGTGTTAATCTGGCGACTCTGGACCGAACCGATAACGATACCGAAACCGTGCGATCTTGAATGAATTCCGCCTGCAAGGAGGAACAGGGGGCGAACGAAGGATGTACCGTGGCAGATGACGTTGTTTTCCCTTTTCCCTTCTTTTCCTTCTGCTCGTGTGCGCGGCGAACCAGAGGGAAGAAAATGGTACAAGCATACACGCGCGAACATCCGACCCGTATCCACATCCACATACGCGTACGCACGTGAATGCACGTGAATGCACGCGAATGCACGCGAATGCATAGAACGGTTGGGTAAGTCCCCATAAGAGGGAGGAGCGTATTATGTGAATTTATAATGTGACCTGTGACTCTTTTTTATTGACGACGCCTGCATTGCTCCCACTGACAAAGGCTTGAATATTCATTACATAGTTGTATTTGAAATGATTACCTATGCATATATACAGGGTGTCCCACGTAAACACTTTTCGCGATTTTTCAAGTACATACTTGCGATAATCTGACAAAAAAAATTTGTAAACAAAAGTTGATCAGTTTTCGATTGGCTATACATTGCAACAACAAAAAAGTTCGAAAATTTTCTTTTTACTATTGTCAAGGCCACCATCATTTTTTTAAATGGCACTTCAAGATCATCCGAAGATCATGGTATACTGGGTCGTTGAATTCGTCTTGATACGGGCTACAATACTGTTAAGTCAAAAGTACAAAGTGTCATTTAAAAAAACGAAGGTGGCCTTGACAATACTAAAATAAATTTTACCAATTCTTTTTTATTGCAATGTATAGCCAACCGAAAACTGATCAACTTTACAAAATTTTGTTTAAAATATTTTTTTCTCAGATTATCGCAAGTTCTTGAAAAATCGTGAAAAGTGTTACGTGGAACACCCTGTATACTGTATATATATATATATATATATATATATATATATATATACATATATATATAAATATATGTATATGTATGTGTGTATGTATAGATATACATAAATATATAGATATCTATTATATTCATTGATCGAAGAGAAAAGGTATATTTCGGAGAACAAAGAATGCGTATAAGAGAGAGAGAGAGAGAGAGAGAGAGAGAGAGAAAGAGAGAGAGAGAGGAATTTAAATATTGTTGGTGAGAATGGAGAGCGCGACGCGAACTGCGAGGGACATTGTCGACCATGCGACGGTGGAAGCATTGATGATTTTGCGACGAATAGCAACAGGAGAGACGCGCGTCTCTCTCGCTCTCTGTCTTCGGAACACCGTGAAGCACACGGGGGGAAACGAATGGAACTATTAATTATTTCTCCCCCTTTCTCTTGTTGATTCCATTCTGCCCGCTTCCCGTTTCTTTCCCCCCGTCTCTTCTTCCGTCAATTATTATATAATTATTACTATTATTAATATTGCTATAATTATATTATTACGAATATTATTAATGTTATTGTGTATGTTAATTTTTCGATTGCGTTATCCTCGAATTTTAGACTGGAACGTGCAATGTTGCGGTTCCTAATCGATCGGAGGAGATCGCGGGGTATGTATTCGCGGTATGTGATCGTGCGCGATCAATCGTCCCGGGGAATGATCCTTGATCCGAACGTGCATTTGCATAAAAGGGGAAGCATTTCGAGGGGAATACAAACCAAACCGTGCGATAACGTTGTTCCCCATGGCAGTGTCGCCAGAGCTGAGAAAAGCTTTCTTTCTAGCGACACTGCTGTGATTCCGTCAACGTTTGAATTCAGCGTCCCTTTTTTCTTGGTCGACATTTTTGCGGAAGCCCGCGTGCGCAGAAACAGCGAATCAAATATATCTGTTATCTAGATTGCTTAAGCAACGTTTGCACTACGTAAGCGAAGCAAACATATGAATCGAGTAACGCGATGTTCGTGCAATCATATCATTCGGATAACGCTGATAGGTGTTCTATCCAAACAGTACAAACGTCTAGATAGCATGAACGCGACCGTTTCTTGCGAACCGAGGGGGGTCCGACTTTGGTCCATTCGTAGTCTATCGATCGTACGACAGGTCTTTTAGACTACGGTAGAACCTCGCTAAATGCAACCAAAGTTGTCGGTCGGGCTTGTATGTACTCCCATGAAAATGCTTCCCCTTGCACTACTAAACGAATAATGCGCGCTTTCGCGTTCTCGAGTCCTCGGACATTCCCCAACGGGAAAGATCGCGGCGAATATCGATATTGTATACGGAGAAAAGCGATCTCTCGGATCGAGGGGGGTCGAATTGTGCCTAGTATCACATTCGCGAGGATGCACTTGGGATGCGAAATTTTTGATGAAAGAATTCGAAAAGTTTTTGCTTCCCTTTCTTTCGGAGTGAACGCGCGAGCGCGATGGAAGCGTGGTCGAGGAGCAAGGTGAACGAGGGAAAAGGGAGGAATTATTCTCACGACCAACGACTTATTATACAAGGTACATTTGTGTTTTTTTGTTTCGACGAACGAGACTACTGCTCGACCATTTATTAAGACGACGATTGTATGGCGAACGACTACAGCGAGAGTGTGGACGATGTAAAAAATGTATTTTAAGCGTGGACATGAAGAAATCAATTTACACTTACAATTTACAGTAACGCGTAACAATACTGACGTGGGTTGTGCATAAGGAAAATGAAAACAAAAAAAAGCGAGATAGAAGAGGAGGAAAACATATAGAGCAGGCAACAGAGCCGCCAGATCAGGGGAATACGTTCGAATCGAGGGGAAAATGTTACCCCCTCTCTCTGTGGTCGAAGGGGACCGGTATAGTGGGAAGACGAATCTTGATCTGGCGACTTTGCGCATCACGACGATGGAGGATCGGGATCGAGCCGCAAACCGCAAACCGCGCGCCGCGCGGAAAATCAATTTCTTCGCGGGCGTTCTTTTCGACGTTCGACGTTCGACGTTCTCTTTTCAATCTTTGCTGTGCGTGCGTTCGGCCTGTTCATGCTTTTGCAAGACGAAACGGAAAAAAAGAAACGCTTTTCTAAAACGTTTTTAACGCGACCGCCGCGTAAGCCGCGTAGCAAATTCTTAGATCGTACGATTTTCTAAGGTCGAGCGTTAACGACCAACATACATACATCCAACGAACAGGAAAAAAGAAAGACGGCAGACACACACCCGCGTACACATAGAAGAAATTAGAGGAAGTGGAACGCACGGGCGAGCGAGATGGGCGTCGTTAGAAAACGAAACAAGGAGTGCCAAATCATCCGTGACTTCCGTCCCACTTGGGCAATAACGAGTACACCAGCTTCGGCGAGAATCGCGAATGCTTTTGCCATTTGTCCTCCAATAATAATCGTAAGGATTCTTAATCTGTCCGCTAAAGCTGCCGGCCCCTTTTCGCGCGTCACGTCCGAGAAACGAGTATGTTACCCGGTCGCCGAATGCTCTCTCTCGTTGCTTCTACGATTCGGAAATTCGTTCTTTGTCAGACGCGAAGAGATCCCCGGCAGTTCAGCCATCCATGGGAAGAAAAACGATTCGCGGTACATACGTACATACTTGGCGCGTGAACCAACGACATGTCCATCAGGAGATTTGAACCATCTCTTCGCGATCGTGTGCCGAAACGCGACACGTAACCCGATCGTGTCAACTATGCGTTCGCGCACGCATAATACATATATATTTTATTTTCTGTGTAATAGCAGTGGGGAGGAAAAAGTAGGCTTCGGAGTTTGCCGTGGACTGATATGATATGATATGATGATGATGATGATGATGATGATGATAATGATGATGATGATGATGATGATGATGATGATGATGATGATGATGATCGTCGCTCAAGCGATCGATGTAAATAATGATCGGTCAGGAACATGTAAAAATGTAACTTCGACACTCGCAACCAGTGCCTGTCGTTTCGTCGACGAACGGTATCGAGCAGCGGTATATCCCTCGCCGAAAAAAGAAATGTTACCGGCGAACGAAAAGTAAACGATTCGAAACGAACGATTCATAAAACGAAAACGCGAAAGAGAGAACGAGCGAGTCCGCGTCCGATCCTCCATGTCGCGAACGTCTCTACACAGTTCCAGCGGCGGATCCATTCAAAGAAACAAAAAGATCGATAATATTTATTCGAACGACTTGCCAGTTTCGTTGCACAGTATACTACGAAGTAGGTTCGAGCGAAAAGAATGCATACAAAAAAAAATAAGATTGAGAAGAATACCATAAGTAAGAATGCAAATCAATAATAACGGAATGAGATCTATAGATTACGGATTGATGGATGAGAGTTGCATAGCTAATTTGAGAAGTTTCACGAAATATCGATGTATATATTTTAAGTTTGTATTATAATGCCCCCACTTAATTTGTATGAAATGGAGAATTTCAGACATTAAAATGATGATGCAACCTCGGTCTTCATTCTTCCATGTCCGCCACCTTCACTTTCTCCTTCCGCCGCGTCGCGCTGAACCTATTCTCTGGGTAGAATCTGTGGACAACAACGACTTGTGTAACATTTTCGATCGATTCCAAACTGCCATGTACACTTTGCCAGCCAGCTACGGACAAATTACAGAAAGAAAATCCTCTGCGAAATATCAGAATAAACCTAACGCCTAACGAAGTTTCGTGACACGAATCGACTGCCTCGCTGACCTAGAAATTCAAGATTCATTTGAACGCGCTCTCTTCAAGGTCAATTGCATATTTATTTATTTGCTGTCATAATATATAAATATATAAATATATACATACATTTACATATTATAAGTATGTATGATTTAGGAAAGGTATATAAAATTTGCAACGAAAACGTACTCAATGTTGTTTATTCGTACGGCACTGAACGAGCAACAAAAATGTGTAACAAGCATTCAAAATAATTGGAATTCATCTATTTCTTTTGTATAAATACATTTGGCAACGATTATGTTGATCCTGTAAACACAGAGATTCGCGATGGTGGAACACGATGGTTCCTCTCGTTTTTCTTTTGTTTCAGTGCTGCACTTTTCACGATTGTACAAGACTATGCGCAGTGCAGTATTGCATGTCAGTGTTCGCTGCGCATGCACTGACCGGCAGTGATGCCGAAATCGTGGTACTGTGGTACGAAGCCGTGGTACTA
>CM052194.1:18720834-18763275 GCA_028455805.1 Lasioglossum figueresi
TAGTACCACGGCTTCGTACCACAGTACCACGATTTCGGCATCACTGCATGGCAGGTGTTTCGACTGTTTCTGATTGTTGACTATTTTTGAAAGATAGATGGTTACTTCGACGTTGTTCGAAGGACAATGATAACGGGTATATTAGATAATAATTCATAAGTCGTTTTTTAACCTATACTCGAAGCGCAACATGTCAACCACACTGGAACCAGCGGTAAGGATTTCTACGTTTCTTGTGAAACTTTCGGTAGCTTTGCTTTTTCCTACGAACGTAATTTTATAATTGAATATAAAAAATATTTGTGAAAAAAATTAACAACTTAATGACAACGTATGTATATAGACGGACATTGTAAATAGATAGACTGTGTTCAATTTATAATGTTCAAATATTTTTATTGTAGGTTCAAGTCCTCAGAGATCGTGGAAATGCATGCGTTAAGAAACAAAAATATGCAGAGGCTGTATTTCTCTACACGAATGCGATTAAACTCGACACACCAAATTATTCTTTATACAGTAATCGATCGTATGCCTTCCTGAAAATGCAACAATATCATTTAGCGATGGAAGATGCTTTGATGACGATTCAACTAAATCCTGATTGGACCAAGGTAACTATACGCAGCTATGTTAACTTCTTTCTTTAAAATCAATAGAAAGATATTGAAACGTACCGTGTAATTTTCTCACAGGGTTATTTTAGGAAAGCCGAAGTCGAAGCGCAAACGTTTCGCTTCAGCGAAGCACTGCAATCTTATAATGTAGCTTTATTTCTTCAACCGAACGAACCAACAATTTTAGAAGCAATGAATAAAGTATCGAGATTGTTGATAAAAGATAAAAGAGGTATTATTTTTTCAAGAAAACAACAAGATCGACGATGTTTCACCCAATAATCTAATATCGAATTATTTTACAGCCGATCAACAGATACCTTGGCTCGGAGCTGGCATCGGTATCATACTTGGAGTAATAGTTGTAATTGCTGACTACGTTTTTACAAATAAACCTTCGTTAACGGTAAGTATATTATTTTCATACTTCAATGAAAAGTATGCAAACATTTTAAAATAACGGTGTAATTTTTTCTGGAACGCAGCATCCCCTATTGATGGCCTTATTAACAATGTCTATAGCAATGTTAGGATTCGGTGTTGCAAAGGGATTCCGGTATTTTGTTAAGTGTCAAAGAAAATCATTGTTAGAACCGCCAATGAATCTATTTGGTGAAAGTAAAGAGCAGGTGGACGATGTCTATCCTGAAATGAACGGTGAGAAAGAGAAACATCCAAAGTATAGTAAAGCTCAAGCACGACAAAGATTTAAAAAAGGAAAATCATAGTGTGTTTCGATGCCAATGACATACGTATATGCATTTTTCTGCCGACACAAAGTTTTTAATTCGTACACATTTAACGTCACAGAAAATCTCTGATCGTTCACGACCGATGTTGTTACATTAGCAGAAGTATATACCGTTTACCTCTTATACTTAAGTTATTGTTGAATAATATTTAAAAAGGAACAAGAATGTACACGACAGAGTCTCCGCATCTCTTTATATTTTTTGTTAAAGTTTTCTCACGTCGAACCATACGTAATACATATGTAGTTAATAGCTAAGTTCAAGTATTATTGAACGCGATTATATTTCAAGTCGTTTCCGAGGGGAAACACGAATAAGAAGGTTGCATTTGTCAGTAAGTTAATCAGTACAAATATTTCGAAGTTATGAATTGTGATTTTGACAAAATTTGCTCGTTATATGAATTGCAAAAATATTTACGAATATAAGATGTTTCGATTTAACAAAAACCAACAAAAAAGAAACACAATACTGCCAAACTTGCCAATAACGTTTTTAAAGCATATATTATAAGATTAAATAATTTGAAGATAATCCTTCTATATTGAATACAACGAATTACAATGTTCTTGAAAACTATTTGCACTTCTTAACTTTCTGCACTTTCTGAATACAATCATATTTTATGCATATCCTGCATAAACGTAGTCCAATATTTAAGAATTGTTCAAAACTTTACCAAATAATAAAATAAAACAACGACGAGTAAAAATTCTTTAATATATACAATACATATATATACACACTGTGATGTCGCTACGTTTGCAACGTCACAACACACATTCACACATACAAAATAAGTTACTTCAAGTTTAATATACATAATACTAATGCACGAATTAATATACAATGATGATCTATAAATTTTTCAAATATGCATTTCTAATCTCACAGTATATCTATCGTCATTAAAAGAAAATTATAAATTCAAATTTAGTTATTGTACAAGAGTTTCTAATATCGTGCATGTATGACTCCACCAGTATACTATTAAAACTGAGCACTTCTTCGTAGAAACATAAAACATACATTATTTACTAACAAAAATCATATATCTCATACATGTAGAACTTCTATAATGATTAATAGTATTACATAGGAATATATACAGTATACATACATACTTGCCTAAGTTGTTGAATTGTTATGCATATTTAATTATTGGGTCATTTTGAATATTATTAGTATTATTCACATGATTAAAAATTGTAACGTCCAAAAATACGTAAAACGCGAATCCATTAGTCTCGATTTAGTTGTCATACGTATTAATGAACGCTTTTTAATCGCAATATACTACATAGATCGAATAACGTGTTATTCTGCGTGACATTACCATATCAATATCGGAATGAATTCTATCGAATTGATATCCTAGTCAATACATTATCGGACCCGCTTTAACTGCCGGTGTTATTGCTAACACTTAACAATCAATTGAAATGTTCTAACACGTTTGCTGGAACTCCTTTTACGACCAGAACGATACCTCGAGCTGTCGGACCTCGGCAACAAATATTTCTCTTAAAGTAAAGTTTCTCTCGAAAGTAGTTTTATACAAAACGAGACTTATAAAGGAATACCAATGTCTGTTTTAATGAGAGATGTTCGCGATAACACGTTTTTCTGCAACCGCATTGGCTATGCGCCAGGTGCTCGAGACACGGTTATCCGTAGATTGTAGATCACAGATCATCGAGAGCTCATTAAGTGCACATTCAAATGTACATGCTGTTATTTGTTTGAGGAGGTATTCTTGTGAATTGACTATCACACGCTGGTGTCTGTATTCTGGTTAATTGCCCAATAAAAATGAAAATAAACCTTACGGATCTTTAAACTCGGTTTTCGTGGAAAGGTCGAACAATAAATTTTATTGTCCCTTTTCGACTACCTTCACGGCTACCTTCACGGCTACCTTCACGACTACCTTCACGGGTAGAATTACTTCCGAATCGGTTGACCGCGGTATATGGCTTTCAATTGTACCGCGATAATAGTTTTACGACCACTGTAAATTCCGACAATGTGATTATTAAACAACGGATTTAATGAATTTATAACAAAAATCAGTAGGTGTAATTTAAAACAGTAAAAACATTCGAAAAATTTAAATGTACTGTTATATTATTATCAACCTATTGCTGACTAGTGATTATAATACATAACTGCGAGTCACCGGCGCGATAGATCAGCGCATGGAAGTGAAAAGGGTAATCGACGTCCCTTCGATAGCCGCGTAAACCGTGTGCTGTTCACGGAAAATAAATGGAACTAATCCAATCGGTAAATAAACAAGATTGCGTAGTGCAATAAAAAATCAATAAAACTATTCTAGACCGATATATTCTGGATTCTGTAGAAACGTTTAATTGATTTGTCTTATGACTTCTGAAGGAGAGGTATCATTTGTAACGGTTTGGCATGAACGATACATGAACCGACCACAGCGAGTCGAAGAAAGAAACCTGGTATTTACATTATTTTTCGGACACGCAGTGTTTCCGTCACATGTATATAATTTATAATATATACATACGAAACTGACGAGAGACTATTCACGAGTCTTTTTTGTGCGCATGCGTTCATTGACGTTTACAAGACGTAGTAGGGACAAGGTAAGCATTGTAGAGTAGAGTCTACTCTACTGGCTGGTCACTTCTCGCAACACCTTCGTCGGACGCAGGTTCGAGTTACTTTTTTGTTTTAAATTACTGGGAAACGCACTTCCTTTTCACGGTGACATCGAGAGAGTAATAGTATGTTATTTATCCGCCCTGTTGTTCGTCAATCTTTCGTTTTACTGGCTTATTTTATCGTCGAAACGGGCATATCATTACGAATAACTTACGGTAACACATGTTTAATAATCAATCGTGATCAAACAAAGCCGTTTTATTAGCACGCAATTCGGACAAAAGCGATTTTGCAAAAATAGCTAGCATAAATGTATTTGAAGGTTGCACGGAGAGCTATTTACAACGGTTTAACAACAATCGTATGGTCAGGAAGCGAAAAAACATCTGATCGCGTCTAACTTTTATTATTTCCGTGTTTTTTATTTTTTACAAGCACAGTTTGCAACGGAAATGTGGCTTATCCGAAATGTGCCAGACTTTTTTCAGAAATAAGTAAGCCTGGTATCAGATATGAAAGAGGAAGGAAAACACGGAGCGTCGTAGCACCACGGATACCTGACGAAGACGGAAAGCCTTATGCATCGTAATGGAATGCCAGGTCCGTGGCTGCTGTTGCACTTATTAGGGGTTAGGTTGACATGCACGAACATACATCGCTGCGGTACAACTGCGTGTATATCGTGAAATGTATTTGACGCGAGCATAGATATAAACAATCGTAGAAACGTCCCCAGTACGGTCGTGTGAAGTTCCGGAGTACAAAATGACCAGAATCCGGAAAAGATAGTGAAGAGATTCGCGAGGCAACACGAGGAAACGGAAAACGGAAAGCGGAAAGCATGGCCGGGGCACGCAATACGATTAATCGGCTGGTCTCTTCGTATGTACGTGATGCGCGCACGCGCAGTTTCACGCCACAGGTTCGTATCTATAGATATAGCTATACGAGCTCGCGCGCCCTTGCGCTAACAATTTTCACAATCTTTGATGTAACTCTTCTCGGAAGACTCTGGTTTTATTTGCTCAGCGGAATACGCGTTACTCAACCGGTAAAAAATGGTGTAACATCGTTTCGAAAGGAGAAAATTGCACGATCGTCTCATTTATTTCGTTCCCGGATCGAAAGAGAGTTATTTTTATAAAGTTCAATGTAATTTGAAGAAGTCGAGATGCCGATGACCTCGTGGTACCATTCTCATTTGTGGTCAGCGAACAGTATACTTTTCGTTATTGTCTGTTCCACGATGTATAACGTTTCCACAAAACATCGTAACTGTATATTCTACTATAAATGTTGTGAGCAACAGTTTGTTGGAACAATACGTAGATTTCCGAGTCAGCAACGCCGCAAACATTCTCATTGTCTGTTATACGGTGGGTACGATTCGCGATGCTTTCGAATCACGCGATGATCCGTCCGCGCCGAGCGCGACGCGTATTTACGCGAGTTTATATAATTACTAAACGTTAATAAATCAAAATGCTCGCTAGTGGGTCGTACGTATACGTCCTACGTATATGCAATGCTTGTATGCGTAGGTCGACGATGGTCGAGGGGAAAAAGAATTAAATCGATACACGATCGTATGACATATGAAAAGAGAACCGTTTAAACGCGGGAAGAGAGACTGTGAACCCTTTTGTATGGTTTGGCACGGTGTGCATACTGGTCGGGATCGGAAGGTTCACAGACGCTTCGAGGTGACCGTCCTCTCGGTGCGCACCCTTAATAAATACGTTCCTGTAAGCAGTAGCACATACTTTTCTACGATACCCCCACCAATGTCGGTCAGTGTGTACGGGTTGGTGAACGGGGATTGGTCCGCTCGATGATTGCTGTGAGTGGTGGGGGACCACACGTCACAAGCGAGGCCGAGAAGCGACGAGGCGCATGTATCAATGCGCAATCGCATCGGAACAGTTCAGGGAGTCGGGGAGGTCCGTGGTGAGGAATAAACAGAGTGAAGAGACCGCGCGAGAGAGACGAAGAGAGTGGGGAACGAGAGAGACAGAGTACGCGAGGAGGCAGTGAGACGATCACGATGCACGGAGGCGAGCACAAGCGGCCAGGGGCACAGGGCTGAGGGCTGAGGGCTCGATAGAGCCTGGAATAACGTTCACGGGACGGCCGCGGACCAGCCAGCTACGATGGAACAAACGAAAACTCCCGCGTCCCGGCTACTCAGCACGAGTTGCATAGAGAATAAGGACGACTTGGAAGAGGTAACATAAATATTTGAAATAGTCACTGGATACGTATCGGGTGCGAGGGGCTCCGCCATTGTTGCGACGGTCGCGCACGTCGCTGATCGCGCGGCGCCACATGCCGAACCACGCGTCTTAGCGGCAATATTCAAATCATTTACATAATTATGAAATTAATACGTGTCGGTTACACCTCTAACACAATTGTCACGATATTAATAACTATGATTCAACAAGGACACGCGGGTTCTTCCTCTGATCGTTTTAACAGATTTTTTCAACTACACGCTTAGCTCTGTCTTTTAGATGCTCTTTCCTAAGAGTCAGGGTGTTCAACTGCCAACTCGACTTTCTACGTATGCAAGTGGTTTTACATTGTTGTTGGAAACCATTCGGTAACTCTGATTTTCTGGTTCCTTTTCAGAAATTTGATAGATGTTACACAGTGCTCCAAAACCTGACCACGGGACTGTCGGAAAAGGAAGCCCACGATACGCTGAACAACGCAGTGTGCAAAGACAAAACGTACGAAGAAGTTTCGTTGGGATTGTTAGTGGTTATTCTGACGGATCCTCAAAGTGCTGCGAAAAGTTACAGAGACTTGACTTTAATTACGCGAGATGGTCTCGCGATTGTTTTAGTACATCTTAATCAATTAGTACTGGAAAGATACCTGCGATTAAACGACGTGACCAGAAGTCAGTTGTTGTGGCTTGTCAGGGAAATGATAAGAACGAGTGTAGCTAGTGTGGATAATCTTTGTTTAAGTTTGTTGAGGCACGCGGCTGGCGGCGATATTTCCCCAAGAAATTTGCTCTTAGTCGATGCACTTTTAGACATATTTCAAGAGAACAGACCTTGGTTAGACAAGTTTCCTTTTTTAGTAGCATCCATAGTGTACACCTATTTGCGATTAATAGAAGACCATAATGCACCTCATCTATCCGGTTTGCGTCAGAAAGAAGTTACTTTTACAGTATCTCTGATAAGGGAACGTATGGTGGATTGTTTAGTTATCGGAAGGTAAATCAATTTTATTTGTTAACAGCTGTTGTCGTCGACGAGATTCGATATACCAAATAATATTTTTTGCTTTTAGGGATTTGGTCCGGTTACTGCAAAATGTGGCAAGGATACCAGAGTTCGAAGCGCTTTGGAAGGACATGCTTCTCAATCCAAAATCTCTCTGTCCAAATTTCAGCGGTGTTCTACAACTTTTACAAACTCGAACTTCTAGGAGGTTTCTGCAATCCAGGCTTACGCCGGATATGGAAAGGAAACTAGTATTCT
This sequence comes from Lasioglossum figueresi, assembly GCA_028455805.1. Lineage (NCBI taxonomy): Eukaryota > Metazoa > Arthropoda > Insecta > Hymenoptera > Halictidae > Lasioglossum > Lasioglossum figueresi. The sequence continues at coordinate 18,728,338 of CM052194.1, forward strand.
TGACGAGTCAAGTGCGTTTCGGTAACCATAAACGGTACCAAGATTGGTTTCAAAGACAGTACCTGGCCACACCTGAATCGCAATCGTTAAGATGCGATCTTATACGTTTTATCGTTGGTGTCATTCATCCGACGAATGAGTTATTGTGTTCAGATATTATACCACGGTGGGCAGTAATAGGATGGTTATTTACCACTTGTACATCAACTGTGGCCGCGAGCAATGCTAAATTGGCTTTATTTTATGATTGGTTATTTTTTGAACCGGAGAAAGATAACATTATGAACATTGAACCAGCGATTCTTGTTATGCACAATTCTATGAGGTCTCATCCGCCTGTCACTGCCACGTTATTAGACTTTTTATGCAGGGTAAGAATATTCGGTAATTTTCTTTAGACTTTATTACATGTTACAAAAAATAATTGAAACGTGTTTTCTTTTACAGATAATTCCAAACTTCTATCCACCGTTAACAGAGAAAGTGAGGAACGGGATCTTCTCGTCGTTGAGACAAATTTTGGAGAAACGTGTTCTACCGAGTCTCTATCCTCTATTCGATAGTCCGAAGTTAGATCGCGAACTGAGAAGCAAAATAAGGGAAACGTTTAAAGAGTTTTGCTTACCACCCAATGCAGATCCTGGTAAAATAATTATAAATTTCTGCATGCTTATTCTACGGTATATTATTATAAAATATTGCACAAATACTAACACGTTATTGCACAAGGATACATGATCGTAGACATTGCATTATCGAGGCATTATTTAATATCACGCATACACGTATATGTAAACATCGGTAAGCGCACATATTTCGTAAATGTAAATATCACGTATAGGTACTAGATGTACGTATCGAATAGAAAGTTTATGGGTTAATACATTACCATTTTAACCATTGTTTCGAGAGATAGTTCAGAATTCGTCTTTTATACTTTTCTTTTAACAGACATTATTATCCACAGTTTCTTCGAGCTTATAGCACTTTAAATGCTTACTAACTTTGGTTTTTGCATGATCTTTTTAAGCAGGAAATAAGGTTCCGATATATTCAGGTAAAATGGAGGAACTTAGTAAGGATCTTACACCAGGAGCTCCATTGGAAAATGCAGGAAACACAACGGCCGAAAATAATCACGTGAGTCAAGATCCAGAACCAGCGTTCAGCGACGAAGAGGAAGAAATGCGGCAAGTTATTTATTTTTAGAATAATATTGTAACGACAGATGTTAAATTGCTAAAATACAAATTCTCGTTATAGGATATTGAATATAGTTGAAGAAGAAGACGAGGAGGACGTCCCCTTGAATGTGAAATTCAAGAACGAACAAAAAAATGCAAATTGTGTGGTGAAAAAAGTAGACATTACATCTCAATTAAACTTAATCTTAGAGCCAGAAGAGTTAAGGACGGCTGTAGAAAGCTTGCACAGTGAAACGGACAATGAAGTGAGGTGTCAAACAATGGAAAGGATAGTGCAAATGGTGGTGGAAGATGAAATCGATGCAGAAATTATACCAGCATTGGCTTCTTGCATATCAACTATATTATCGTCGCAAATTACGTCCCAAATATTCCCAACAGATAATTTGAACGAAGAAACCTTGACTGATAGCATAAGTACACCGTTGTTTGTTATGTTTCGGAATCAATTTCAGTTGTGTAAAGAAGAGGACAATAGGCGGAAGCTTTTAGCCCGGGTACTCGCAGAACTGCAAACTGTTCAATCACGGACAGGGTACCTGTTACTTTACTTTTTAAAGGTCTGGGGCAGAGAAGAGGAAAAACGAGAAGGCGAACCAAGGTTGGTAGTGGCATTCGATTACACGAATGTAGAAACAGGTAACATTATCATATCATTTTTCATATTTGTTTTTCACCGATAATTTCTGTTTCAGTAACGTACTAAACGATGTTAAAGCATCTGTATATAAAGACTTCTGCACGCACCGGGAAAAGAAGTTGGATGCGTGTTTAGTGTCAGATTTAAAGGTATGCAAACTCAGTTGTTATTAACAAAACGATTATTATAAAAACGAAGGAATGAAACTTAAACATGTTATACGATATTTCAGCTCTGCCACGAAGACAACATATTCATGCTGTGTTATCTTGTGCCTGATGTATACATGGAATTTCAGAATGTGGCTCTAGGAAATGTTCAACTTTTGCATTTGGTTGTGTCGACGGTCGACGCCTGTCAACTTCAAGAATTAGTTTGTCAAATAATGCAGGGACACTTGAAGATGTTAAAGAAGGAATCGTTCACGTCTCTCTTAACGGCTAGCTTGAATTGGGAAACGTTCGAACAATATTGTTTCTGGCAATTAATTTTTGCCCATGATTTCCCGATCGATTATATACTGCCTGTTGTACCTAAACTGCAATTTCGCGATCACGCGGAAGCGCTGACATCGATATTGTTTATGCTTAAACAAGAAAAGTGAGTAATTTAACTTGAAAAGAAAAGGGAAATCGAACCGCGCCTACCACCGTTTACTCTATAATTAAGCTGGATAATTTTGTAACAGGCCAACGTTGGAACTTTTGCGACAATTGCTTACACGACAAAATGTGGATGGAGACATGTTCGTTGTAGCGGCTTTGCGGTACTGGTGTCGCGATTACGAGGAGAAACTCGGCGAGTTGCTCGCAAATCTGTTGAGCACCCGTTATCCAGCTACTAGTCCGAATAAGCGGAAACGAACGGGTGGCAAACACAACCAGCAACCCGGTCCACCTTCCGGCGAACAAGTTCTCGGCCATCTGGATCAATTACGGCAACATTGCACGTCCTCCGCGGAACTACAGCTCTATCATTCCGAGGGGATGCAGAGAGCTCTGCAACAAGCTCAAGCGGCTAGCAGCGATTCTTTAAGAAAAAGTTACGGAGACTTGTTTGCTCTAGCGGAAGTGAACGAAGAAAACGAACCTCCTCCACCCCCGCCTACGAGCTCGGCACGAAAGCACGTAGCAGCTTCGGCCGGAGGTGGTGGAGGCGCTGGTAAAGGAGGTCACAGAAAAACCGGTGCTAATACGAGGGAGAGGTCTACTTCGAAGAGGCCGCTTCCTCGGTACCATATTGGCAGTACATCCAGCAGCGAGGTAATTATGGAAAATTCAATGAAACGTAATGCAAACGTAAACGTAAGATTTATCTGTTTTTTCTTTCTTTGCATATTCAATTCTAGAGCATTCTGTTCGATACGCGTATCCTAACTTTGTAATCTTTTTCAGGAGGAGGAGATTGTGAATTTAAAGCAAGCGAAAAAGAGAAAAAAAATTAATGCAGTGGGCTCCGACAGCGACTGACCACCCAGTGTCTTCAAATGTCACATGGACCATGTCACGTGTGTGCAGCAAGCTAAACTAGCCTTAAGAATAGTAAGATAATATAGTATATACACATAATAGATATATTTAGCGCGACTTGTAAATATAGTGTACGTCCGAGAGTAAATGCGAAACCATACCGATAAATAAGGACCCTGTTACGTATTTCGCAAACATGTTGTATGTACAGACAACGTTGCCAGGCTCTATTTCCATTTAATTTCGTTATTTGTGCCGAGCGCGTTCTAACGTGAAACGCGGTTAGAACGCATGTGATATTTAACGAGAGGGAAATTTATAAATACTGGTTATAGCTTTTCTAGGTAAACGTATTATGTGACAGATGAAATTGTGCGCGCGGGACAAATCTATGTACTCCAGACATTCTGATGCTTATCGAAGCTGTGAAGAAAAGAAGATTTTATCTGTGTGTCTGTCAGATAAAGTTACCGAGAGGCCAAGACTAGTCGCGAATTAAATTATTTTCGTATACTCTTAAATATGTATGAATGCATGAATTTAAGAGAGGAACACTGAATCTGGCAACGTTGCAAACAAGGGAGGGGGGTGGGGGGAGGGGGGTAGAGCGACACGAAACTTGTCTCCGTGATCACTTTATTTCTAATAAAGAGGGAATATATTCGTCGGCAATTTTCCGAACGCGGCGAATTCCGACACGAAACAATACAGGCACGATTGTGCTTAGGTTTTACTAATAATTTGTTTATTAATTTTCCGACTAGTATGGTATTAATTGACCCTATTGTCCAAATTCATTTATTTTTTTTCTGTTCACTATACGGTAAATAACCGATAAGACTCGCGTCTCACACAATGAACTATGATTCACGACGTAGAAAATGAAAAAAAAGAAAATGGTTACTTTTGTTGCCATAAAATCTGTGAACGCAATTTGTACGAATCGTTGATAGCTTTTTATTAGGATTAAGGACCTTCTCGCGGGAGGACAAGGATCTATAAAAAAAAAACGGCCCTCACTCCGGCAAGAAGCGTACAGTTTTACGACCAAATGTATTTTACGTCTGCGCTTAGTAAGCATAATCATTCTGAGGACGCAAGAATTTTTATATTTTGCACGATGGAAGGATGTCGTTTTTTTCGAAGAATCTTTTTCGTTTTTGTGTCAGAAATTAGCGAACCATTTTATATTGCTACGAATATTTTACGAGTACGGTCGAGAATCGCCCCGATACCCGTCGGAGAAAAAGTTTACGATGTATTTACATTCACGCGAAACATACTTTTGTAACGTCTCCGCTAACCTTCAACGCGCAACTCTAATGGTTTGAAGTAATTTGTCAATTTTAAGGAATCCATTTTTTTCGCACATCGAGTTCGGCGTTGTTTACCGTTGATACCTTCATTATTATCGTGTCACTCCCATGACATACATAATTTGTTTTTCTTTTTTTTTTAAATATCGATGCAAAGGCACCTTCCAACGAGTATAGAACCAGGCGTCATGTACACTTAAGTCCTAGAGAACGTAAAGCGTGAAGAATTTCACCATTCACGTCTCTGTACATTTCCTGTAAAATTGGTTACTTCACAACGTAAGTAGCTGCGTTATGTATTTTCTAGTTTGTACATACCAGAGAGAACGGAAGAATCGCGTGCATGAGCGTATAATGACGATGATGAGAAGTACGTCTGATCAGAATACCGGCTCAAGTTGCATTCTCACATTCTATCGAATTTTTCAGCAAGCATAGACTTTATTCTATCATTATAGAATACACTTTCGGATATATCAATATTTTATTGCTGGTGGTACAAACGAAAATGGAGTGATTCTACATAAAAAAAAAAAATTTGAAAATGTTTAAAATAATGAGTTTAAATCGGTTCTACTTGAATATGCTAAGCAGCAAACTTGACTTGCACTTGAATGTCCAAAGTCGATTTTCTCGGAAACGAAACTCGTATGAACAAATTTTATTCTATCTTTTCAACTTGTTTTATTTTTATGTAGAATCATTCGTTTTTCGGTTGTACCGATCGTCCTGTATAGTACGATTCGATTGTCGTATATTTCAGAACCAAGTTAGATTTTGGTTAAATTTATATTCTTTTCTGTAATGAGATGTTTGATTTTATGGTTTCTCCAGGAAGTAGAGGCACCTTAAGCTTTCCGAAGTTAAACGTTTCGTGGATTATTGTAATTGCCCGTGGCCGACATGTGGCAAAAAGAAATCTTCGCGTGTACAAAGTTCCATTGAAATGTGAGAATATCGCTGGAGGCGTTTCCTTCGTTGTGTACCAGTGCGTGCACAAAAAGACGATCATCGAAAACGAGAGAAAAAGAAAATCAATTTTTTCACGAACAGAGTTTGTATTATCCGCACGGTCTTGATTTTATTGAACGGCTACACGCAGAATTCTGTTGTTGTCGAGAAGTAAAACAAAAAGAAGGAAGCAAATAAAAAGGACAAAGCAAATACGGTGTAAAGTTGGGCGTGTCGATTGGTTATAGTGTCTTTTAGATACGCGGTTACGTGTACGTGTAAGTACCAGCCATTTACAATGGTGTTTAAGGTGTGATAGTCGATATTGTTGTTAGGTCTTTTCTACTTGTACATAAACTGCGGTGTTATGTGAAAAATATTTAAAAATGTGTTGTGGGGAAGAGTGAATGATTCTGTGTGTGTGTGTGTATGTGTGTGTGCGTGCGTGTGTGTGAGAGAAAGAGAGATTATATGAGTTAGAATAAGCGAGCGAGAGAGAGAGAGAGCGAGAGAGAGAGAGCGTGCGCGTATGGCAAGTGAGAAAGCGAAACGACAAAATGTAGACACTGATGAATAGGAGTGAAATGAACGATGCGCGCTGGGCAATACGAAAAATAGACCTGTAAACATTTAATGTTTTTAACGATCTTGTACACACGAATACACATGTAAATACATGAATATATAATGGTAACGCGAGCATAAACATTTAATGTTTTTAACGATCTTGTACACACAGATACACGTAAATGTAAATACATCGAAAATTTACCGGAAGTAAAGACGATTAATTCCTGTTGTTCGTTTCCTATTTTTCTTCTTTTCCTTTCCATCTCGCATCCTCTCGTGTATGTTACATATACTGACGAAAGAGATATAGGGGAGTTGTTTTTTTTATTTAGCCTCCAAGTCAGTACTGCCAGATCGAGAAAATCAAGGGGAATAAAGGTACCCCCTCTCTGATGATCAGACACGTTGCGCGACTGCGATACCAGTCTACGGTCTTAGCGGGGAACGCTGGAGTGTGCTCATGGTAGTGGAAGGGCAAAAGGAGGAGAGGAAATGGTATCCGTTTGGATATCATCTGGCAGCACTGCTCCAAATGGACGGATTGTACCGTTCGGTAACCACAAAATGCCAAAAATCCAAGTTTCAATCCTAGGAGACCTTCATAACTTCAAAAGTTACGAGTATTTAAACATGAAAAAACGTGAGGAGCGAGGCATCTCCATTCTTCTCATCTGTCCACGATACACACTTAATATTGTAAGTTTTATGGTGAAAAATAAAGAATGTTTACAATAGTTTATGTATACTTATTTTCCACACCCTCTATAGAGGGTGTGGTATAAGTATACTTACATGGATCGAGAAGAAATTTTTCTACGTCTTTTCAACTTCTGACTTGTCGTTGAGTTGTACTCAATTTCGTGCCACCTCCTTCGCTATCATGTTCTCCTAATACTCCTGATAATTTTAGACATTTTCGAAAATTTTCGGCCGGCTGAAATGTCGTTCAGTTGTACTACTGAAATCCGGACACCTCCTTCGATATCATGTTCTCCTAATACAAAGTTCAATTTTGGTGGTTTCGAAAAATTTTCGGCGATCTTTAGGATTTTATTAGGAGAACATGATATCGAAGGAGGTGTCCGGATTTCAGTAGTACAACTGAACGACATTCAGACGGTCGAAAATTTTCGAAATTCTTGAAAATTAACAGGAGTATCAGGAGAACATGATATCGAAGGAGGTATCCGGATTTCAGTGGTACAACTCAACGACAAGTCCGACGGCCAAAAAATTGTCTTAAATTTAGAAGTACAACTCAGCGACAAGCAAGATGGCCGAAAATTTTCGGTATGTACTATAATTGTTGCTTATAACTAGATCTTCATTACCGACATCACCACGTACTTGTGCTGCCATCTAGCGGCTCTGCTCGTTAGCCGATCCACGACGTTGGGTACATACCGATATGGCAGTGTCATACCCTGTCTATATGTATAACCTTGAATATCGCTCAAGTTTAAACACACTGAAAAGCAAACATTTTTGGTGTCCGCAGATCACCGCAGATAAAGTTAAACCACGCGAGCTGTTTATAAAAATAATTGTTGTATCGTTTTAGGGATCGTAAGACTATTGGGTGTGAGAAATAAAGTACAGCGTTCATGTGTTCATATTAAATTCTTTTATTTTATTGTGTCTTGCACGTCTGCAAGTTGTTAATATAGTTGACAGAGTTAACATGTGTTAACATGTATTCTAAACTTATGATCAATTGAGGAGTAAAATTTCATTCGATGGGATACTAAATAAATAAATATAAGAATCTCTCGATTGGCAAACAAATATAGACGTTGTTACAATGAAAAATTTATTGTTTATCTCCGAATAAATCGTGGACTTTTATTCATATTGCTCAACATTACATCTATTGGATAGCCAAGACTTTACCTAAGATTTTTTGTACAAGGAGTTTGTTCATTAATTACATTCATTCGTACATAATACAATTTAGTACGTCTTTCTTTATGGTAAAATCTGACGCAAGAAAATAGTTGCAACTATATGTTCGTAATAGGATTTCAATGTAACTTTGTTTCAGTTGCAATTTTTTATACGTATCAAATGCAACCAACTAGCCGGCACAAATCGAAACCGAAATATAATTACGATACATACTATCGATGCGTTTACGCGTGTCTGTAAATTCACGATTAAAAGTAAACTTCATTTATGTCTTTCTTTCCGTTCTATAAGGTAAATGCTACATACATATATGTATTACCACTGTCATCGTTAGACAGCGGATCTGTATTGCAAAATAAAAATTTTCCATCTGATTTGCAGCCAACTGGGGTGAACTAGAATTTTAATTTCTTTCTTAATATGTTCGTAATAGGTCGAAAATAATATAACGACGTTTTTGAATTCTTTGAATTTTTAGGCTGTGTGGAATTTCACAGTATTCATTTTTCTTATAAATGCATAAAATCCGCTGTCTAGTGATCACTTAGAAATAGAAATTTCGGTTTCGATTTTCTTTTGAAATTTCGAGAAAGCTATTCGAAACGGCTATCGTAAACGAAAGGTCGGAACTAAGAATCTGCAGAACGTGTCATTCAACGTTACGTCAACACTCTCCAATGGTATTGTGCGAGATGACTCTGTTGATTCATAATATTGTAGTAATACTTGAGAATAAAAAATAGCAGTAGGACAACGCGCGTTTCTCGCGTTGATGTGGCCCATAAGCGCAATAATAGTCGTCACAAGAAGATTGTATTTGAAACACTACTGGTTAACGAACGCGGCCACGTGTTTCTACTTTCAACGTTGGAAGCAAGTGCGAGCAATTATATTCTCGATCTCAAAATGTTCTGCCAATTTCGGACATTATCAGATTAATCAAATTGAACAAGATACGCGCATTAGCAGTAGACGACTCACCCTCTTTTCGATTGCACCACCTTTCCAATTGTTACCTGTATCGTTGCTCCAATTATTATTGGAACAGACTCGTTAATAGATAAAGAACAATTTACTTACCCCGATACTCTGCATTCGTTTGCTGGAAAGAATTCGTCCTCGAATAGAAAAGACAATTACTTTTAATCGATATATTTAAAATTAATGGTCATGGCCAGTTACGTTTAAACAATACACAACACTGCGCCTCCCAGAGTGCAGCTGTACCTCGCATTTTACTTTCCTCTTTCAGGTAGAAACAGCGGATCGATCGTTGCACTACGCGTGCAGTTCAACGACTCCTCCCGGAAAAATGTCCGATCGCTGTACCGATTCACAATGAAGTGTACGAAACATTTAAACGATTGAACCCTTTCGCGACGGTTGAACAGAAGTTGAAATTCAATGGACCCGGTGCTAGATACCAGAGTCGCCAGATTAACACTTCTGTCCCCATTCTGCCTGCCGTTCCCTTTCTACCGCATACTGTAACTGCATCTTCCTGATCTGGCGACTCCGATAGATGCAATAGAATTTAATCTTTCGCGACGTCGCGCGTCGCATCGAAGTGTTTCTGTTATTATTATGTTGCGACTCGTTGAAGATCACACTGTCCAACAGTGAAAAAACGTTTCGATTTTCACTATGCGATTCTTATACAGAGTTTTTGAGAAATTTGATTTTGAAAAAAAAACATTTTTCAACTATAAACAAATATTGTGCCGTTATTATAAAAGATTTTGAACCGTTCTTTACAGCAAAAGATTCTGTAAACTTTCCTGAATACAGCGATATACAATAAAGTTGAGAAATATGTCTTTTCTTCAACATCAAATTTCTCAAAAACAGATTCGAAATCAGTGCAAAAAAAATTGTACAAGATTCGCATAGCGAAAATCGAAACGTCAAAATAAGGTTGAAATTTGTTGGACAGTGTTATTAATTATCAGTGGGGTAAACTGTGACAAGCTTGAATCGAGAGGGGGACAGTTTCGGGGTCGTTCACTGTTTCAAAAGGGCTCAAAGGTACATACGCAGCGGGCGGTAGGTTACTATGTAGTAGCAACGCGCTAAAAGGGGAACAGTGATTGCAAAACAGTTGAAAAAGTTTCGAAGAGAATAAATTTGTCCACGGTTCAGCGAGACCGTCGAATATCTTTGTCGCGGACGAGACCGTAAGAAATCGTCAGGGTTTCTTTACCCGTGTCTCTCCTCCTTACCGCCTGTCTTCGGCCGTCAGTTGATTTTACAATTAGGTACTTATACGAAATCATATCTAACATCACCAGTAGCAAGGCTTTCCCGGTCACTTAACGAGCATGCAAGATCGCTCGGTAACGTCCCGTTGAACGCGTATCTCGTTGTATACACACGAAACAAAGAAAGAGTTCGGTTCCTATTACTTAAATCACACCATCCGTAGGTACAATCGGGCCACGCACACGCAACTCTAATATACATATACAGCTTCTCTGGCACACACATTGGGTTTTGTAGTCTATTACTTCAATTTTTCTTTTTTTTCGCTTTTCTTTCGCTTTTTGTTGATTTTTCTTCCGATCCAATCCGTTCCGATCCGTTCCGATCCGCTCCGAGCTGCTGTCTTCATCGGCCGTTTCTCCTCTGCCATTTCCTTAAACGCTACCGTAGTATAGACTCGTACGTAATATATACACAGTAGTAACAGTCTAGGTTCCTAAGGCTGCTAAAAGTCTCACTTGCCGGATCTCCTGCGAGAAAAAGAGCTGAGGGTTTTGAGGAGAGTCGCGGTTTCTTTAGAGTTCGGGTTTCGACGAAGGGTGAAAACATGAACGTCCTTTATACCGCGCGTCTAGTAAATCACTTCGTATACTGTGGCTTTTTTGTCACCGGACCCGGTCACGATATACTTGTCGTCGGCGGAGATGTCGCAACTTAGCACCGACGACGACTCCTTCGACTGCAACAGAAATATGTACGCTTTTATCCCTGCTCTCCAGTACGAGTGCGATTGTTCGTTCGACAAGTAGTCGCTTGTCGAAAAAGTCTCGCGGACACCCCAAAAACAGCTACTTATCGAACGTAACGTCTAGCAGAAATATAGTCGAGTCTGAAAGTAAATTAACGATTAATGTTATGAAGGCAAATGAATATCATGAATAAAATCAAATTATATTGTGGTATTGTTTTTATTTAGAGGGTACAAGGAAATAAAGAAATACGTTAGTAAAACATACATTATCGTTATCAAGGATTAAAAATGTGTCATATTCATTTGCCTGCGTACACTTACAATCGTTAACTTACTTTTCGACTCTATTGCAGTTGGTGTCAACAGTCGTATACGCCGCGCCGTTACGTAAATTCTTGCGCAGTCTGGGATATTCGGGGCGTTCTGTGGAATCCGTGGACAGTTAGGTCTGCGAAAATTTGTACATACATACATACACACACACACACACACACACACACACACACCTGGAATATTGAAGCTCCATACGGTGTGCGCCAGGCGTTCAACAGATTGTCCTTGCCGGTGGACACGAACCATTTGCCGCAGGACGCGAAACGCAACGATAGGACGCAGGACTCGTGGACGAGCAGGCAGTACTTGTCCGATTTGGATGCATGGAGGACCTCGACCTTCGAGTTCTCCATACCGACCGCGAGCCATTCTCCGGTTGGACAATAGCCCAGGGAGAATATCTGGGAATTCAAGTCGTGCTGTTGCAGCTGTCTGCCTTCTCTCAGATCCCAGGAACGCACGGTGTTATCGAGACCTCCTGTCCAGAGCTTCGTGCCATCCGCGGAGATGTCGATACAGGAGGCGCCGTCCGTGTGCCCTTGGAACTGCCGAATCAAAATCTCGTTGTGGAGATCCCACACGGCGATGTTGCCGTCGCTGCAACAACTGAAGCAGACTTTCGAGTCCGGCGAGATGGCCAGGGCGTAACAAGCCGGCGCCGAAGAGGTCAGCTCCGCCTTGATCCTCGGCGTCGGACTGGCCAAGTCCCAGATGATCAGTTGCCGTGCCTCGCCTCCGACTATCAGCGTTCTACAGTCCGGTAACAGCTTCACCGATCTACAAACCGAAACAAATTCGATGAGACTCCACCATTCATCGAAACTAGGGCTCTTACTGTCCGCGTATCGCGAGTAGACTGCGGCGGATCTTTATGCGCTTACGGCATCTGAAAATCTTCGAGAAAACGTTCGAATACTTATTCGTTTTACTTATTTTCATTTTCTTCAAATTTTTAGATAAACATCCGCAGTCTAGTCACGAGGAAATATTCTCAATTGCTGAAGTCTCGATATACGATTTTTAGTTAGACAAGTACAAACGAGTCGAAGAATGTTTGTCTGATCGGCGCTGAACGGAACCGGGTCCCGTGTCTGCGCGGATAGCATAAATCGACCTTAATACGGTTAATTCGTTAGGGTAGGTTGGCGAACTATAAGACAACTGACCTAATATAATTGTTACGTTGCAGGCAGTCCAGCTGCGACACAGGTTTGGTACTGCCACCGCCTTCGTGTCCTATGTCCCAGACTTTCACGCACCCTTTGCCGCCGGTGTAGACGTACTTGGTCGGATTCGAGATGGTAACAGCGCATACAACTTCGCCGTGAGTCAAGGTATTAATCTGACGCGCGTGACGTGGAATTCCCGGTCCTATCAGAGCGTCCGTGGGGAATGCCACAGGCTGCATCTCACCCTCGCCGTGCGCGTGGAACGAGATTGCTCTGCGGTGAAATGTAAAACGTTAATGGCTTTGTCGTTGCAGAACGCGATGCCTTCGATTACTTAAAAGCTCCCGTTTAACGAAACACCGAACTATGTATGTGTTTGTGTATGTGTTTGTGTATGTGTTGGTGTATGTGTGTGTGTTTTCGCGCGCGCGCGCGCGTCTCTCTGTGTGTGTGTCTACGCGGAGAAACGCTGCGCCACCCCGAAACTAATGCGCCGCTTCAACGATACCGGAAATAAACGGAGAACCGCTCCACATATTCCACTCTCGTCGATTTCCTATATCTATTATCATTTCTTTCTTCTCCGGAATTTCTTTATCGTCGAATAAAATTCAAGAAATATGCAGGGCGAGTCGCGTAACTTGCAGACCTCAAATAACTTTTCAATTATGCGTCGAATGGAAAAATTGTTCGGAAAAGTTGCACGATTCCAAATGCAGTCTTTAACAAATACTGTCCCTCGAAAGTATATTTTCGCAATTAGCTTTCAAATGATAATTACAATAACAGATACGTACGTTTTACCGCCTGGGACGTTGCTCATCCCGTTACTCGGTGGTATCCTTACGTGACCATCGAAACCGAGCTGTAACAGGCAACGAAATGAAAGGAGTTCTGCGAAAACACTTTATGCAGATACTGCGATTGTTCGAATAGCATTATAGGGGTCAGATTGCAATGGATACAATGCTTCCTCTTTAATAATTGTGCTCTATCGACTGCGTAATATGGGATCATCGCCATACTCCTTTCGGAAGTAACTATTTTCAGCAAAGGAACGACCGTAAATTCGAATTCGCTGCTCGCTATAATCATGGCAGCCGAACCGCTGTGATTATCTAGGGGGGAGCACTGCACGTACTTTGCTATAGTTTGCGAAAGAAGCCTCTAATCTCGCCTCGATCAAGGATATCCGATTCTATCAAATTGAAACACAGAGATCCATAAAGTCTCTGCCTGCTGTCACGAAGTGTCGAAACATTCTATGGAACTATATTTTTCGAAATATAAAAAACTGTTTAATATTTGTCGAATCTTTGTCATCTTTAGTCCGTTGCGATATCGGTATTTTTATTGCAGGGTCGTCCCCTTCGAGGATAACATTATACGGATAGTTTATCGTCCTAGTAAAAAAATACCAGAATCAGATTCTACGACCATAATGATACCATAAAAATTGTTGGTGTTTCAATGAATTTATAAACGAAGCAGATAAGTTTCCCGGTGAAAAGTCGGCGATTGAAACGGGACCCCCCTGTTTATCCGGTGGCTAGACCGATCAAGACCGAGAGAGGGTACCATGGAGGTCCTGGCGTATGGTAAGTTGCTGTACGGCGAAGACGATTGCGGTGGCTCATTGCCGCGGGACGGCAAACCCTGATAGCCCTGCGGTGGCGTTTGCTGCGACGATGGCGGATGATAGACTCGCGATGCCAAGGGCCCAGGGATTCCGCCCATAGTTGGCGTACAGCTGCGCGACCCCCTCGCCGCCGCCACAGGTGTACCCGGCTTGTCGATCTGCGGAGGTTCGTCCGAAACGGGCTCCGGTTTATTATCGGGTGCAATCAGAGAAAGGAATTGTACATTTCACGGTCGAGTTTACGCGAAAGCAACGAGACGTATCGATCCTTGCCGCGATCGTAAGCGCGTGTTTCCGGTTCACCGATTCGCCAGAGAGAGAGAGAGAGAGAGAGAGAGAGAGAGAGAAACACGTACACGAAGAGAGAAAGAGAGGTACATAGTGAGAGTATGTGTGTGAGAGAGAGAGAGAGAGAGAGAGAGATAGAGAGAGAGAGAGAGAGAGAAGAGGAGAGTGGCCAGAGGGGCGGCAGCTCCGAACAGTTCCACCGGCGCCCGTGTAAATTGACTTATCGTAACTTCGCGAGCGACAAATTTTAACGGTGTGCTCGGGTCGGTGGATACACACCGGTCGGGGCTGCCCTGAAAGGGACCACTGAAATATCTCTGTTGTGTTTTCGAGGTTGCGAAGGCATTTCGGCGATCATTTTTCTCGTTAAAATTCGAGTGCCGGCCGAATTTCTGCTACCTCCCCTCCCTCCAGTTTCAGTTGCCGCTTTCACGAATTTTTCTACACTATTTTTTTATCCAGCGGCGTAGCGGGCGCACGTATTATTTATTTCTTCAACCCGGGACGGACGTAGCGATACTGTGTGATTAGCGGATCGACTTCGAACGTTCGTTACCGGCCCCGGCGCGGTTAGGCGAACCAATGAGGGGATATCGTTAGACTGCGGATATTTCTGCATTTACAGCTATATACATATATGTATATCTATGTGAAACTCGAGGGGATGATGGTTGTGAATTTTAGAGAATTTAATGAACGTTGTTCTGCGGTTGTGTTACTATTATTTGTTACCGACGAAAATGTTAATTAGGAGACCCACCTTTACTGTCCACAATGCTATACCGTGAAAAATTCCCATAACTCGCGCTTTTACGTGCCTCCAAAAACCACAAAATTATTTCGGTGTTCGTTTCGATTACCTCTGAGAGAGAGAGAGAGAGAGAGAGAGAGAGAGAGAGAGAGAGAGAGAGAGAGAGAGAGATATGACTATACACAGAAAGATGAGAAAGTAGTGCAATTTGATACAGGGTGTTCTTTTTATCTTGCACTGCTTAACGCTAGGTTTACGGAGCACTAAAACTGACTATTTTACATTAATGATAAAAGTAACAATAATGTGTCTATCTGTGTAGATGGTTTTAAAGGTTTTCGGGGTCGTAGAATCTAATTTCGGTAGTGCTTATTTGCTAGGATGAGAAGATATTATTCTTATAGGAAAAATAGAGTTACTCCAGTGTCATAATAAACGGGGTTCGATTCATAAACGAAATTCCACAATGATTTAAAGAAATGAAAACTACAAATTCAATTTGTGGATCTCGCGGACCCAGTCTGTGTACCGAAGGGTTAAGAAGCGTGAGAAAGAAGAAACACCCTGTACCTCGAAAATGATCAAAGAGAAGCACGAATACCGAGCGACGGCGTTAACCGAGTGGGTATTCAAGTCTGTTCGTCTCGACGAACTCACAGAGAGAGATAGATAGATAGAGAGAGAGAAAGAGGAAGAGAGAGAGCGAGAGAGAGAGAGAGAGAGAGAGAGAGAGAGAGAGAGAGAGACAGAGGGGAACCGGACCGATTAGTCGCCGAACAAGCTTGCTATCCGCGAGATCTTACATCTTTACTTTTCAGAGACGGTGTGCTACGAGCGGAGGAGCTTCCACTCCGCGAGGGCGGTCTGTCTTTTACGGATGCGGAGCCAGCGCCGGAAGTCGGTCCCGCGTGTCCTGGAGCACTCAGCTTCTCCAAGGTGCCGTTCTCACGTGGGTCTGAGTGTTCGCCGTTCGCGTGCGGTGATGACGCCTCCTTTTGTGCGGAAAAAAGAGGAAACAAGTTTCTTTGAGAAGTCAAGATTTAAAGGTTTCGGGCTTCGTTTGTTCGTTCTTTCTTTCTTTTTCCTCCTAGGAACTACACCGGGAGAGCCGTTCGAGATCTGTTGCGATCTAAGCAGTTTTTCGATTTCCCATTACCTACGGACCTTCCTTCGACCCTACACAAACTCGAGTTTACGTAACTCTGAAAAGAACCAGACGGATGAACGGCTGGATTCTGAAGCAACAGAAAAAGAAGGAATTCGTGTTAGAAATGTTTTATTCAAGGGAGAATCACTTTTCGATACGCGATGTCGCGATGATCAGCGACGGATCTAGGCGTGGGCTTTATGGGCTGCAGTCCAGAGACAATTTTCAATTAAAAAAACTTCGGAAGAAATGAATTGTAAAACAGCGTTAGCTCAGGGCCGGGGCTTTAATTCTTGGCCCTTTAATTTCAGGAAATTTCTTCTTAGTCCGTACTACACAGGGTGAGATAATAACTTCGTCCACCTTGAATAGTTCTATTATTTGTAATAATATGAAAAAAATGATGCGTGCTAAACTTGCAATGATACACATTTCGAATGTGGGCGAAGGCGTTACAGAGGTTTCAAGGTCACCTTGATTTCTTTAAATGGAGTCAGTCGAAACAGTACCAAATTCTGCTCGAATATAGATACTTTGTTTTCTTTCCTTGAAATCTCCGAAACGCCACCAGCCACCAGCCACCAACCACCAGTCACCAGCCACCACCCACGAGGAACACGTACCGTATGAAAAGTTCCCCTCTCAAAACCATACGAATTTTACGTTTTAAAATTTTCACGAGGTGTATGGTTTAGTAGTTATTCGAGGTAATCAAGTTAGCTGGAACACGCCTGTATAGCAAATTTAGTCAGATATTTTCAGAATCGTTTCGGGCTCGTGTAACAAATCGTATTCGCTGTACAGAATACTATTCTTCCCGGATCTTTTGAGAACCGAACGTGTCATAATTTAATGTAATTTCGAAATCGTCGCAGAGTGTAGACCTGCACGGAGAGGAGTGTCGATAAATTAGCACGTTGCTATTCAACGAGCGAAGAGCAATTATCTAAGAGGAACCGAATGCTCGGTACACCTCGAAATAAACTGATTCGTGGCCAGTGTTTTCGAGCTACTCTAAATTCCCGAGAGCGAACCGTATCTGACCGCACAAGTCAATGACGCACATCGTCATCGTTTCAGCCTCGAAGAAAGGTCCTCCATTTTCATCGGCAGCCTCCGCGCATACGCCACGCTTCCGCCTAACGAATTCGGTACTAAAAATATCGGATTTAGTCTGAAGGATGAACTGACCTCGTTCGCGACATCCACCACCAAGTCCTGATCGCTCTTTTCCCCGTCGCTCTCCTGAAAGAAAAATTACGGTCTCGTTGAGAAACAAAATTATAATGAACATTACAATTGCGTATAGAATAACTAAATAAAAAATTTTGAAACGACGTAGATCCAGAGAGTTGGCTACGAAAAGCACAGCAGCGATCGGCGTAAAGCTCGTTGCCGTATAAACGGCGCGGCGCTGTAACCGCGACAGCGATACGGACACAGACGAAACAAATGGTGGGACAAATTTTACACGGTTCGCGCACGAAACCGACACGCGGATCGTTGACTGCGAAAATACCATGGAGCGCGCGATACCGAAATGCAGTTGACGCCTGGATCGGCTTACAGGCCGCAAATCGCAAGGCCTCGGGTATCTGGCGTCTGCACTCTCCCAACGCCATTACGTAGCCGCGCAATCAGAACGCTTCGAGAAGGTGCGCGCGAGTGTCAAGATTAATAATATGTCTCTGAAGATGCATCTGCTGGTCGCACACGTCCGCAAAATAGGTCGAGACTCTCTTCTGCAACCGTTCGCCGGAAATACGGAGTGAGTCACGAGCCATCGAAACCGTTGATCGATTCTGTACAGACTGTTTCGAAAGACGCAACTCGAAAATATTAAAGAAAATTGTATCGTCTTTGAAAATACCCTTTCGGTTACTGATCAAAAAAGAAAGTAGCTCGAGGCGTTACAAATAGCTGCGGAGATGTTTCGTTAAAAATTCACTTCTCCCGTGTTACGGAGAGGAACCTGTTCGATTAGCGAGCCAAACGGCCCGTGTACACAAGTCTTTTATCTTACCATCGCGCACAGGGGGGGAGGAATTTTATTGTCGACGCGATGAGACGGAATGTCACTTGAGAATCCTATTCCGCGCTTAGAATCTCGCCCTTTGTTCGAGTATTCTGAAACATCCAGAACGCCTCGAGAATGCGGAGTAGCCAAAGTACCTTTAGGTAGTACCGGAAGCACCTGAGGTATCTAGGTTATTTCGAGCGAGATAGCTGAAGGTCTCGAGGAACCTAAAGATCCTTTGTCATTAGCGCCTGCTTCGCAAAAATAATTTAAAATATCCAGAACGAAAACACCTGTAAAAAAATTTTCGGGTATCCGATTTGTCGTTGACTGGTACTACTGAATTTCGTGCCACCTTCTTCGCTATCGTATTCGCCTAATAAAAAAAACGTTTCCCCAGCTGGGAAAATTCGAAAAATTCGAAAAATTCGCGATTCGAGGCATGCAGAATGTTAGTTATTGAGTCCATATTGCAAGTTAGGACACGAGGAAAAGTTCCGGCGTGCGGCGCAAAGACGATTACTACAACTAGGATACACGTACTCGTATGAACGTAGTTTCACGTAAGACGATAAACAACGGTGAACACCGGCGAATAGGTAAATAACGTGCACGGCTAGGAGAGTGCAATTTGTAATTCACGTATCTTTCATCGTTTATTTACCAGTTATCGCTCAGTTTCTACAAGCGGCTCGTTCCCGTCGCAGCGACCAGCCCCTCGGTACGCGCGGCGTGTAACGAGCTCGAAGCGGGTCGCACGGGAGCGGGTAAGTTATATAATACATGTGGTATAACTGTTATGCGAGCGCAAAACATTCCAAAGCGCTGCCGCGCTGAAACGTTGTCGGCCTTTAGCAAGCGTCAAATGGTTACCGATTCTATCGTTAACCGTATGCAAAATTAATTGACCCTCTTACGTTCGAAATCTCGATCGAATGCCCACTAACGCGTACAATGTTATTTTATCGTAATCCCTTCCCTTCAGCCGTGCCACCCCTCGCCCCCTTCGTGCAAATGCTTCCAAGAGCTAAATTGTTAAGTTTCGATCTGATTCTACTTTGATTTTCCACTTCAATTCGATCGATTGCGTTCGCGATTCGTAGTTTTCTTTTGCGTAATAATGCAAGGTCTGGTGGGGGCAACAAAGGGAAACATAAATACGGTGTAGTTGAGTTACGAACTTCTCTCAATAAATTTATCATCGCATTAACATTCCCGTGCTGATACGGGCGTGCTTAACCAAACTATAAATAAAGACTCGAAAAGAAGGGAGAATTATGCATCAAGGGCCATTTAATTTTCACGGAAACTTCTCGTGGAGCTACGCACGCGACGAGCCCACGCAAACGAGCCGCATTTTGTAAGAATTTAAAACACCGGGGGGTCGTATCATTCTTCTTTAACACTAGCAACAAGACGTTCCTGATTTTATCTTAGGAGAGCAACAACGTTAGCCCTGCATATAAATGGCGAAACTTCCCACCCGCGATGTCACCTAAATTTCATCTGCAATTAATTTTTCTTAACTATGTTTCCTCGCCGCGCTGCTATCGCCGCGAAGTCCTCTAAACGAGATTACAAACGCGACGAACAAGATTTCTGAAACAATATTCATGCGTCGCAAATTGTAATTTATCGTATCAGCCGTTTCAGCTTCCGAAGACGCTGTAGTTTATCCGTGAATATATTTTAAACGAATGTTACGCGCGCTCTGGCACTTGGAGAATTGCTTCTAGAACAACGCACGTACACTGGTTTCAAAGCTTGGAGGCCTCAACGAATGCTCTCGAGATACATATTTCTCGGTCGATCCGCGTCGGGTCAAGTGGATGCCCGAAAGAAGACGGATCATGTGTCTAGGGACGATTAATAATTCAAGAACATTTCGCGGTTTATATCCTAATTACCGTCGAGCTACCGGTGGCAACCGAAGCGTTCTTTGCGCCACCCTGCGCGCCTTACGAGCCGCATGCAACCAGCTCGAAACGGGGCATACGATAGCATTGCCTTCCTAATGACGTAATATCGTGTACAACGCCCATCCATCCATTATGCGTCTGCTAGGAGCTATGTATATGTATACGGTATTCCGTGCCGAAGGTGTTCGTGTATATGCACCGTTTACCGACGCGGAGGAACCACCTGTGTGCGTCCCTGGCCCGGAATGTATTGGCGAAAATTCAAGATTGTATCTTCAGTTTTTATCAAGATATATCACTTTATTTTTAAATCAAACGTGATTAGCGAAATAAAACGTGTAAACCGAACATCTCGGGACACAATTTCACTAGGAACGCCCGTATTCTTAAGAACCCTTCAACTGCGATATCGACAAAAAAATTGATTGCGCTGCGCAATCAGCCTGGGTTAACGGGCGAGCGGAGAAACCGAGGACTCCCCAGATGCCGGAGAATTAGAGGAACTTCGTTAACGCGATTGTGATGCGGATCAATCGGGTTGCGGTTGGTAGGAAAATTTGTCGCGACATGCTTACAGGAAAATTTGCGGCTTGCGAATTAGTTCTACCAGTTGCTGTCGCGGCCAAATTAGCCGGACCTGCGATGGAGTTCGCTGTACTCGTAGGGAAATTAGCGCGACTTGTGGTTAGGTGAGTTGCGATCGCGACGCGGCGCGGGGGTAAAGGCGGGGGGCGAAGCTGCGGTTGCTGAAAAATTAGCGTAACTAACGCGATTTGCGAGAAACTGGACGACGATCGGGGCAACGTGCCAGAATCTATGCAAACGGACTTCGCGACCCCTAAACGAGAACTTGCCCGCAAGTTTCTTAACAAGAACCGCCGCGCCGCTTCCCCGATGCGTCTCGTTCGCTCCCTTATGCAAATCGCAAGACACCCATTTAACGCCTGTCCCACGGGTCTTCGACAAAAGAACCTTCGACCATCGGTTTACGAATTCGGGATCAACCGTTTCCCAGGATTCTGGAATAACGAAATATGCAAATTGCATTCTGAACAGACTCGATGCGCTTTAAATCCTTCGACCGTGCGGTCCACCAAAGACGTCGAACCGGATTCCTATTCAACTAAAATTGTGTGCGGATGCGACAAAAAATTTTGAACCGAGTTTCTGGTCGGCGGGAGTCCAGGAAGATCATTGGAGGAACGATGATCGCGGGGTCCGACGTGATCCAGGCGAGATCGGTCACGCTGGGGGTTTGCGTTCTAGTCGACAGGGTAACGGTGATTCCGTCGCGATCCATTTCCGCCAAGGACCGGAGTGGCGGTTCTAGAGCTGCTACGGACACGCAATAAATTTGTGTACGAGCGCGATGAGTCTGTGTAAATAGAAGCCAGTGTGGTGGTATTGATTTCAGTGGTATTACTCGGTTGGTGGAGGGCGCTCAAGGATGGTGGAAGGTGGTCGAGTAGGATGGAGGAGAACGAAGTGGTGGAAGGGGGGATAGGGTGACGGCGGCGAGAGGGCGGAGGGCGGAGGGTGAGAAAGAGAAGGAGTAGACGGAGAAACGGCAAAAGCGGAAGGAGAAGGAGGCGGAGGGTGTCTTCCACCCCTTAACCTGCTCGTTCTAGCGTTAAATATGATACAAATGTTATCATCCCTTCTATTCTGTTCTCGTTCCCCGAACCACCCCTCGCCCCACGAACCACCCTCGACTGTCCTTCTCCGTGCTGCAGCTCCGTTCTCTCTTCATCCCCCGTTCTTCGCAGACTCTCCCGTCCCTCTCTTCCCACGACAGCGTTCCCGTTCTACCCTTAGCCGCTATCTCCCTCTAGCAGTCCAACGCGAACCGCTTTCTCCGCCAGCTTCTTCCCTCGTTTAACCCAGCATAGCGGGGATGACGGTATTAAGGGCAGCTCTATTATTCGACCACCCAACCACTCGACTCTTCGTCTCGAGAATCCTCGAATCCTTTTTTTTCCCTTCCTCCCCAATCTCCTTTTCCCGCCTGCCCTTCCGTCCCTCCATCACTGTCTCTTTCACCCTCTCCCGTCCACCAACCACCCCTTACCTACACCTTTCGCTCTCCACCCCCGCCTCACTCTTACGTATACAATGTTCCACGTATTTTTTCCCGGTGCGGGGCTTCGGCGTCGCTCACGAACCCAACCCCAGAACCTTTTTCACCCCACACCCTCCCCCGACAACCCTCTCTTCGTCGTCGTCGCCGCCCAACCATCCTTTTGGGTCCACTGTAAACAAACGCACGAGCGCAAAAGAAGAATCGAAGGCTTCCTCGACCTGCCATTCTTCGTCCCCTCGTTTCTTCAACGTTCTGCGGACCTGCTGCTGCTGCTGCTGCTGCTGCTGCTGCTGCTGCTGCTGCTGCTGCTACTACTGCTACTGTCCGGCGACTTTTGAGAAGTTAAGCGGACCGGTCGGGGGCTGTGCTCGGGCCGATACGACCACTTTCCTCCGGGGAATAAAATTATTTCAACGATTGCACTCCGGGAAATGGCGAATCGATACTTATTAGATTTTACGCGAGCGAGCGACGCGGCGCGGCGATCGCGGTCGGGCTTTTGTGGGCTGTTCTGCCGTTTTGGATGAAGGTCACTCAAGGTCATTCAAGGTCATTCAAGGTCATTCAAGGTCAACCACAATAGAAAATAAATTGTTCGATGTTTTCTGATTTAGAAGTATCGCCGAGAAAGCAAAGTGCGATTATTCTGAATACAGTGAATCGCGAAACACTCGGCTGAAACATCGGATTCACGAAACGAAGAAAGCGGAGGCGGATCTTTAAAATTTGTAGACAAGTTTCAGCTCGAGGATCCCGGGAAGACACTCCAGCTTTCTCGTCTCGGGTTCGATCCTCAAGGAAACGTGGAAGAGCAGAGCAAGCTGAAGTTTCCCCAACAGTCGGTCATTCTTTCTTTTATCTGCGCGCTCTCGGCCGTGTTAACTTCGACGAAAGTTTCAGAACCGAGTGCGCTTAAAATACTTATTTTTCCCGGTGTTACTTAATCATACCCGATCGATGAACTCGAGAAGACCGCAGGCCACGGTGCAACAGTTTTAATCGGTCGATAGAAATACAGTGGATCCAAAAAGTATTTCAACACTGAATTTTCGACAAATTGTCTATACTTGAACCTTCGACGTTTTCGCGATTTTACGAAGTCACGCGTAACGCGTGGACTCTGATCCGCGTGTATCTTTAAATCCAAGACTGCACGAGAGGAGGGTCGGGCGAAAATTCGGTGCCTGTAAAATTTCGAGAAATTGAATTTACATTCGAGGCTTCCAAAGGGAACGGTTTCAGACTCTTGAAATAAGAGGCAGACAGTTTAATACCCGGAAAAACACAAGGGCGACAGGATCAGACTCTTGAAACTCAAACGAGGCAACTTTAGACACGTAATACCTGAAGTAGACAGTTTCATTCATGAGAAAATACAAAGGACCCTGCTTCGGGATCTTGAAATCTTGAATAAACGATTTCATATCCCGTATAGCTCCAATGAGAACGACTTCGGATTCCTGAAACCCGAGTAGACAATTATTGATTCGTAATTCGTCTACTCGAATTTATAACCACCAAAAATATCGGATTCGAAAATAGAAAGGAGTACAAATATTTTTGGAACGACGAAACTCGAAGCGAGCTTTCAAAGATCCGGTGGTCTTTTCGGAAGATCGCTTCGAAGCAGTTAAACAATTTCCATCTAGTCTAAATATAGCTTCGTTTACTGTTTGAAAGAGATGACTTCAAAAAGTTGTTTCACCCAACTAGATTCGGTACCGAATACCAGTGGAGCAGGTCAACTACTGTGACCGAGTCACGATGATGTCTCGGTTCAATGTCACCGGAACATCATGTTCCTACGTCCTTGAATTCTAGACATCGCGTACAATTCTGTGCTGTGAAAAATACGCAGCGAATTTTTGAAAAGCAGGACCTTGACTTTTCGTCGAAGTAAAATTGTTCTACAAATTCGCCTGATATGTGATTTATTCGAAGGATATCTATATACTCGAAGACCAGCCCCACTTTAACGGGCATCTCACCCCCGAGAAACCGTTTTACGTAACAGTCAATGACACCGCAGTCAAAGACTGGACGCATCGAGGAGAATTAAAAGCGAAACACTCAAAGGGCAACAAAGATCGATAAGTTACACCGTGGCTTTCATGCACAACCCCCTTTCAGAAGGGGTTGGGCAACGCCAGTAGGGCGGCGGTAAGCATCGAGTCCTGCAACTTTTACGAGACAACTGCTTTTATATCTCGCAGCAGAAACGCGGCTGGAAACGTATTAAAGCGATTATCTCGGTTGAAGAAGATACAGTGTCGAGAGGTGGGGGAGACGGGGAGGGGGGGGGGGGGGGGGGTGGGGGGAAGGGGGGGGGGGGGGGGGGGGGAGGTTTAGCGAAAGGGGTGAAACGAGGTAAAACCGACGTTGACGAAAGCTCGGGAACGTTAGGTGTCGCGTTATCGCTGGGAGAGAGAAAAAAGAACGTTGGTCTCGTCGGACAATGCCGGTGACGAACGACTTTCTCGCGGGAGGAACGAACGCAACAAAAATACATACTACGAATGCTTTAAGTGTCGTAATGGAGTCCGCGATCGATAGTTCGTGAAATGATGGAATTTAACTATGTATCTCGAGGCGCGTAGACCGCTCGGAGCGCGAGGGGTAGTGGCGGAGGATGAAGGGGTGGGGGCGGGGGCGATGTAATGCGCCGCTCAAGTTGCGTGTTCGACTACGTCATCGCAGCCTGAAAAATGGATTTTTAGATGCGGGATAAAATGTAATACTTATCTGCAAAGCGGCTCAGAAATGTTCGCGCAAAAAAGGTACTCTTCGCGGCGAATCAGAAATGGAACGGTAATCGATCGGGAAAAATTTTTCGTTCGCGGTCCGTCGATACAATACGTGTAACAAAAAGAACATATTTAACGTTTCAATAGATTTTTCCGATATCTACAGTGAATTGATATAACGTTGCCATACTTTTTAAAGGACCCATAGCTATTGAATAATACGTATAACATATATATTTACCTCGATTCGATTATTTTTCTGTTAGCACCTCGGTTGTTCACTTACTTTCGTTACATTACTGTACGTTTGTTCCAGATTCTAAAATGTCACCTTGATTTCGAATTTATTTTCGGAAGCGCGACGTCATTTTTAACTACAATTGTAATTGCACTTATACGTCGATTCCGACGCGTTTAAGAAGAAACTTACGGTTACGGGGTCAAATGTGTGGAGTTTTTGAAATTTATAAAAGGAGAACGGTCGATTGGAGAGAGACGTCTTAATCTGGCGTGTCTGAACCGCAGCAATGCACAGTGGGAATACACATTTCGTACAACATTTACGAAAAGAAAATCCTTCTAAATAAGGAAACAAGAAATCCTGAGTGGACCGAGCAAAAAAACTTAAAGCAAAAAGATAGTCGACGGGAGAGAAACGTCGGCCACCACGTTGTTGCAAGAACGCAACAAGGAAACGTTTGGCAGGGACAGACTTGTCCCCCTTTCGGCGTACAAAGAAATTTGTTCCGCGTCGGCTAATTGATCCATCAAGCTTCGCCGTGCGCGGGCGAGTACAAGTCATCGGGCAATTCGCTCGGCTTTCCGGCTGGCCCCGTTTCGAGAAGCTTTCGCTACGTTTGTTATCCACGAGCGGCGAGCAATTTGGAATAGAGGGCAACGCGGAGGTTCGCGCTGCAAAAACATTTTACTAAACAAAGAGATCTCTGGGCGGCGGGTGCGAGCAGGAGCTGGGGAGCGGGATCTGGAGTTGGAGCGGCGCCGTCGGAAAAAGAAGCAACGGGACCTTCGTTGCAGGGATCTTTTCCGTCGGCGGTCTCGATGGACCTTTATCGCGCGCACTCCCGTGCAAACGAAAAATTCACCTTGCACTTTTCGACTCGGCGACCCGGGACGCGGCGGGGGTGTTCGTTCTTGTTCTCCCCTTCTCCCCTTCACCCCTTCCCCCCTTCTCAACTTCTCCTTCTCTTGCTCCCTCTCTATACATGCACGTTGTTTCCGTTTCTTTTCAACCCCTTTCGCTATTCCCTTTCCCGAGCAACGACGAGCGGCAAAAACGTATTAAAGCGTTTTTCCAGTGGACGAGAAAAGCAACGGGAGATGGGAGGATGACGCGGCGCGGCAGGGTGAGGGGCCAGAGAAAACGTGAACGGAGACAGAGAAACAGAAGAGGGACCGGGGGTTGGGGGCGTAGAGACACGTTGACGGGAAACAGGAACCCGGGAAGTTGAGTTGGCTCCGGGAAAAATGGTCGTAGGACAGCAGGAGAAAATAAAGGGGAAAACGGTTCGTATGAAAATGTAATTAGGGGAAGCGTGGAAGCTCGGCTCATTGCGGCCTCGACCCTTTTACTTCGCCACCTTCTCTTTCGCTCGTGTCCTCCCGCTTCCCATCTTCGTCTCCTCGATTCCTCGACAACCGGGAGAGCGAGCTTTACCACCGTTGCTTGCGATATAATTTGTTAATCGCGTCGCACGGACCGATCATCGTGAAATCTGAAACCGAAGCGACTACGAACCTCCGCGCAACGTACAAGGTACAAAATGTAAGAACAGTAATGGTCGTCGGTTCTAGGGACGAATCTGTACCTCTGGATGGGTGGACATATCGTGAAGACGACAATCGTAAAATTGTTTATAACAAAGTGTACATCTCGAGTCGTCGGCTACCGTTCAAATCGCTCAATCCACCGTCGCAAACAAGCGGAAACTCGTCGCTTCCGTTCGCGAATCGCGGTTCCTCGCCGGGCTTGCCGAGTTTCCGGTGATAAAAAAAGATCAGCCGCAGCTCGAACAATTCGCGTAAGTTATTTGGCATCCGCGCGCAGACTCATCTAACGCGAATAACGCGGATCGAAGGTGGTGGGTGGACGGGCGGCGGCAGGGTAAAAACAGGGGCGGAGGGACGAAAGCCCGGCTAGAAATGACAGGGCGCGCCGTAAAAGTTAAATTGCAAAGACACTTCCTACCGAAACCTTTTCCCGTCGTCGCGGTCTCGTACCGCCATCGGTGGCACACTCTTTCTCCGCGGACTCTTTACGTACCCCTTCCACTCCCCGGCCCCAAAATCACCCCCAACCCTTACACGTGTAAAGCATAGAGACGCGGAAAGTTAGGAGTCTCCCGATGCCGCGAATAATAATTCCCGGCCGGCCAGCCGCGAAGGTAAATGCACCCCCTCCGCCACCCCCCGTCACCCGTGAAACCACCACCAACACCACCACCACCACCACCACCACCACATCCACCACCACCACCACCACCACCATCACCGTCAACCCTCCCCCCGCAACGGCCAAAGTAAACCTATGATAAAAGTTCCACCCTACCCGGTGACTTCGCGTAATGAAATGCAAATTGCAGTCGCGGGGCGGTCGCGCGGTCGCGCGTCTGTTATTGAAAGAAATGGAATAACAAGCCCGGCTTGGGAAACATGGCCAATAATCCGATAACGGTCGCGAGGGGGGAATAAACATGCGCGTGCGGGGGAGAGAGGAGGGATACGACGTTCTTCCCGAGCGACTTCTCTGGTCTCACCCTCCCACCCCGCGGTCCACGGCTTTATTGGTGTGCTTCATCGGAAACGAGGCGAAACTTCGGCATTCGCGAATAGTTAGCGAACTTTCTGGCCATGCGAGACCCACCCATCGTTCGACGTAACAATATAGGCAGCGAGTATAACCAGCGACGCCATAAACAGACCACTTTTTAACCCTAGGCTGTCATTCTGGGTCTGTGCGACCCACAGTTTCACTTTGGAGCTATTTCAAATAATATATAATTTCTACATCTTTTTTATCTCAAATTTGAGAAAAGAAATAATCCCCAAATAACACACAACAAAGGATTGTTAACAATTTGATGTTTCGGTAAATTTGCTTCGGACACAAAAATATCGAATTATCGAACTTCGAACAGAAATGAATAAATTTTTTCAATATTCTTTTTACCGTGTGAAGCTATTAACCGTTGGAATTGATTTCTCTGCAATTCCAACCTTCGCGAAACTGCTTAATGAATATTTGCTTAAATATTCGTACCCTGGTTTTAGTATTAACATAGGAAATTGAGCATTTATGATAGGAAGGAAAAATATATCTTCGTTATTTATAAAAAATCTTTCAGAACAAAATTATACTATATCGAAACACTGATGTAACGGCAGATCAATTTACCGAGTTTTCATATTCTTACTTGGTTTTCCGAATTGCTTGAAGCAGTACGCTCCTCCGCGTTTTCGGATAAAAATGATTCAAAAGTATCCTGCACATCTTTCGTATATGCATCGAGGCATTACCGTATTCTCGCTTCTCTAGTCGTAGACGTACAATTTCGCACGGTTCATTGTACCTTCCAGCGCAGTTGTAACGGCACTTGTTCGCAAAGTATTATTCACAAAGCGATAGACAAGCACTCGTCCCACGACTCTCTTCCAATTTGTTCGAACGCACGCACATCCCCGTAGTCTCGTTCCCGTACGCTCTCTCTCTCCATTTTTTCCCTCGGCCCTGCGTCGGCGATCTTTTATAGCTCGTAAACGTTTTTTCGACGACGGTGCCGTAGGTGGAAATTAAATTCGAGTATGGTGGCCGATAGTTTCGCTCGTGCGCGCGCACTCGCTCGCTCGCTCGCTCGCTTGCGTCGCAGGAAATGAGATACGAGGAAGAGGCGGCGGGAAGAGTGGAAGAGGAGAAGAAGGCGCAAAGAAAACAGACGAAAAAGAAAAAATAAAGAACGCGAGAGACGGTGGAAGGGAGAAACCACTCGCGTTTGCTTTGCAATTTCGAGAGACGCGTTCCCACCGTATCTGCCGCGCGGGCGAAAATTTACGGACTTCTTCGGCCATACTTGCCGCGGGGAATCCCATTTGTTTCGAAGCTCGCGGACGTTTTACTTTCGATAGGCGGCGCGCGTGCCGCCCACGCTCAATTAGACCGCGCAATAAACCGCCACGAATTCCAGCGATTAACCGTGCCAAATAAATAGTTTCCCCTTTTATTCGCCGACTCCCTCCTCTACAAGGTGTCCCCGAACGAAGGAACATCGATCCCCGATCTTTCGGCGACGAATGTAATCTTCGTCATCTTTACGGATGAAACTTAATGAGAAAAATACGTACCGCTGTTATTTTGATAATTTAATTATTTCGTTGCATTGTTAAGATTGTTACGTTAAGATTAGTTACTATTGAGATTCTCGACGACACGATTGTTATTAAAAGAATTCGAACGGTGTCACGTTTCTTACTGTGTTTCACGTTCTTTATTTTAAAGCCATCCTATATACATTCCGCCCGAAGCAATTAAGACCATCTTCCTCTAACCTCTAACCTCTAACCTCTAACCTCTAACCAGCAAGTATGCGAGTGCTTTTATTCCACCACTTTTTATTATACCGCGAAGTATCACACACTTTTAAACCAGATTCAAGGGGCTTTGCTGGATCTTCCACAGGCGACGTGTAAATTGATAACACCCAGTGAAATATATTCGTAAAATAAATTTTTGTATAGCATAGTGTTTTGAGAATTGCTCGTCACTTGCATGTTTTCCCACAGACTTTTCATAGAAGACTCATGTGTCTTGGCATGAACTGGCATTTGGCAAAGAAACTAGAGCTAAATTCGAGATACTCGAAAGAGGGAGAGAAACCCCTAATTGTTAGGTCACTTTTTCCGACAGGTTGATACAGTCGAGAACAGTCGATGGTCGACACAAAGCGTCGATTCGTGGGTACGAGATCTCGTACGCGGCGCACAATGGGGTGCGTCCCCACCCCCATGCCACGCCGCGCCGCGCGATTTCCCAGCCGCTAATCAAAACATCGTTAAACCTTTCATTAATGCCGCGATCAGGCTACCTTTTACCGGTCTCCACCGCCCGCCCCTGTACACCGGCGAGGAAACATTATTCACAATCATCCTTTCCGCGCGACAGGAGCGGGTCGTCGCCGTTGGCAGCGGGAGGGGGGGGGGGGGGGGGAAGGAGGAGAGACACGAACGATAGGCGACGCGACGACAACGACCGCGAGACAACTTGATCCCCGTTTTCAAACGATTCCGTCACAAAGCGCCTAGGAGACGATACAGCCGCCGCCGCCGCCCCTCTGTCGGTATTCTGGCTCTTAAACAGCCCTTTGCGTCCGAGGATCCGACGCGTCGTAAAGAGTGAAAGAAGCATTCTCCAGAGGTGCGACACGCTGCGCCCGTGTGTATCGTGGCATGAATAAGTGGGAGTACAACGGCCGACAAAAATGGTGAAGAAGAGAGAAGAGAGAAGAGAAAGGAAGATGGAGAGAGGAGCGCGACAGAGAATGGGACGAGGAAACACAAGAAACACGGTCGAACAGGACGGTTAAAGGAAGACGCGACAAGAGTAAGGCGAAAGAAGTAAGGACGAGTAAAGAGCAAAAAACGAAGACGTGGAACGAGTGGGAGGTCGAGGAGGATGGTGGACGGGGAGGCGGTCTGGAAAGAGAGAAGAGAAGAGAAGAGAAGAGAAGAGAAGAGAAGAAAAGAGAAGTGCGACGAGGAACGCGGGCAAAGAGAGCGGAATGCAGTAAGAGGCGGGGGTGGGTTCGGCAGGGTGAGCTGACAGGAGGCGTTAGCTTGGGATACGCGGACCCGTCATACAATAAATACGATATTTGCACCCCACCCATCGTGGAATAGAAGAGCGAGGTGGCGGCTTGGTGCAGCCAGGCTTTGGCTCCGGCATCGGAGGACGAGGGCGGCCTGGCGTTCGCTCGGGGACGGCGACGGGGGCAGGGTAGGTTTAGAGGATGCGGGTAGGTGGCGAAACGTTGGTCGATTGAAGGGACGAGGTGGTGCCGCGAAGGGCGGGTGGGCGGTCTGTACGATGGTATAGATTTTTATGTCTGCGAGAAATACAAAATGATGGATATAAACCTTCCTCGCCTGGCCGCCATTCTCCCTCCTCTTCTGTCTCCATTGCTCGCGTTTGCCCTTTCTCTCTCTCTCTCTCTCTCTCTCTCTCTCTCTCTCTCTCTCTGCCTGCCTCCCTTTCTCTTTTCACCCCGGGTTCTCTCTTGCTCGCTCCGTCCCTCTCTCTTCCGCTTTCTCCAACGCTTTCACCATCGTACACCCTCTCATGGATAGACGTATACAGTTTACTCGGTGCACAGCGACGTTGATCTCTGCGAGAGTGCCACCGATGTGTGCGTATACAGGGTGTGTCGTTTTTGATGCTCGTTGCCGCGGAAGTTGGGACGCGGCGCGGCGCGCGATCGAGCGTTGGTTTGGGGATTGAGTAATGAGCGCACTGTGGGGACGATGCCGAGAGACGCGGAATATTCTGCGTCGATGTTACGTAGACGATCTTCGAATGATCCTACAGACATAGAAGACGATCTTCGAAGATAGACTGGCGGGCATCGATTCGATTATCACGAAATACACGCGAGAACAATAGATAATTCGATTGACCCTGGACGAGATGCAAGAAGCGATTAACGGTGCGCTTACGATTGCTCGAATATCCCGAACATCGTAATATTTCAAACCCCCTGGAGTCGCTTTAAACCCCTCCGTGTTAGCTCTTATCCGCCGCTAATCGAGGTAATTTCTCCAACAATCTACACCGGGGTAAATAATTTCGCGTCGTGGCCGTCGCCCCCTCGATCACGATCTACAAAAAGCTGTGGAGGGTCGCGCTACCACGGAGGGTGAGAGATGCCTGAAAGACGTCTCAGTGGCCGAGAGGCTTTTCTTAAAAACGGTCTACACGCGTCGCCGGTCACCCTCTCGAAGCCAATCAAGTCTTCTTCGGAAGCGTTCCCGCGTCCCCGTATCCCCCGTTATCCCGCGCTCGCGGACAGAAAGCGAGAGAGGGTGTTCCGAGTTCGGGGTCGAGAGTAGGTTCACACATTAAAACGGGACACCCCGTATGTGCACACAGGCGAATATACGTTTCACACGTACACACGCGGCAACCTCACCTCGCTTACAGAGCAAGGGGGTGAGGAGTCTCTTTCCGGCTGGCGCTCACGTTTCCCCACACCAGCCGCTCGACCCACACCCCCGTGGCTACCCAACCCCCGAGAGCAACCTCGAACCTAACCTGCCCCTCTCCCCGCCCCGACCCCCGCATCGGCCGCCTCCACCGCCTGCCCGGCCGCGCTTCTACCAGCGTCCTCATCCTTCTCGTCCGCCTCCTTCGCCGCTCTCACCGCACGCCCAGCTTCCACCTAACTCTCTCCGTCCTCCTTCTACACCCTGTACCGTCGACCCACCTCCATCCCCTCGCTGCTGTACCGCGACCCTCCACGGAAGCTCAGAGCGAATGTTTTGTCATCATACCGCCCTGCCGCCGGGGCACCAGCACAACCACCCCTCCCCCTCCCCCTCCTCTTCCTCCTCCTCCTCCTCCGCCTCGTCGATTCCCCTCGCTCTCACAGATTCCGCGCTCACCGCCCGCTCTCCCTCCTCCGACCTCCCCCTCACCCTCAGCCTATCCTCGCTCACTTCTCTCCGCCACCCTCCCGGCCACTCACACCCGCTCCTCCTCCTCCTCCTTCTCCTCCTCCTCCTCCTTCTCCTCCTCCTCCTCCTCCTTCTCCTCCCCTCGCTTCTCCGCGTACCAGCTCTCTGCCCCCAAGGCCCCGCGGCAGATACACTCGCGGCCACGTACACACCTCGAATTTCCGCTTTACCTATCCGAACGGCTCCCCGTCATGCGTCGAGGTATGCGTGCCGCGTCACCCACCGCGGAAGAGACTTTTAGGTAACGCGGCGCGCGTACCTGCTGCCTTTCGGACCGGGTTAACGAAAGGTTCGCACGGATTCCGGAGCCATGCGTGGTACGTTTGTTAATATTCGAGATCGCGGCGGAATGAACGTTATGAGATCTGCTGCGCGCCGAGCCGATCCGGGCCGAGTCGAGCCGTGCCGAGCCGAGCCGAGCCGAGCCGAACCGAGCCGAGCCGAACCGAACCGAGCCGAGCCGAGCCTAGCCGAGTCAGGCTCTCGGGCTTCGTGATACAACTTTGGTTTCGGGAGATCGTGGTGACCGCGCCGGTAACCGGTCTCTGGTGGATGTGGGTTCAGTGGTAGCCTAAAGTGGCCCGAAGTTTGCCGACGGTTTTTGCGAAGGCGCGCCGCGACAATTTTTGCACTCTGACGCTTCCGGTGCAGCGTCTTCGGACAATTTTGAAGAAATGTATTTTACAATCGTAAATTCGCCACTGCCTTCTTGGGAATTTATCAATATTATTTGGTACTTTGCATTAAATTGAACAAAAGCTAGACTGAAACGGTCTTAAGATTTGATGCGTTTGTAATCTGCGGATAAAACTCAATTCTTGACAGAGAAAAGCAACCCTTGGGGCTTCGATTGATCGAACGTAGAATTCAATTAATGGTTGAAACGACTTTTAACACATTTTCACCAGCAAGTTTTCACCGAGCTGATAAACATTTATGTAGTTTACGTGTTAGAAAATGGTTGAACGTTTATGTAGACCGAGTTATATAATAATGCCAGTTTCCAGTATTTACAAACTACATTGACACGATTGCAGAGCATTTATACCTTCCCGTTCCAAAAAAGGTAACCAAGTAGTATCAGCATTAATTGAATTGCACGAAACTTGAACCATTGTGCCACACAACATTTATTTGGAACATTTTATCATGCAACGAGCAGTTTGCAAGCAATTTATGATGTAAATATTATTCGCCATTGATTTTCGATATTCTGCATCGATTATAGTGACGATAATCAAAAGGTTGAATGGGTTTGAAAAACATAAACCTCTCCACAATCAGTTGCTGCAACTGTAAGTGTGCTAAATGTAATTCAAAATTGTAATTGCATTTTTTCGAAACCGTTGGATGCTATTAGCCAACAGCTTAGTCGGTCGGGTCGCCACATTTTAGACGGACTTCAAATTTTTAATTGTCTTATATTGTCATGAAGGACTACCCCCTACAATTTCTACCATCTTTAGCCGAATCCTCTGTATAACTGACGCGGTGTTTAATGTGTTAAGAAACCACTCGGAAGGATAATAAATTACTGAATGGCAGAGCCAATACGTATACGATTGTACGTTCCAGAAGCGTAAGCCTGCAGCTGCGTCAGAGGGTGGGAGAGAGAGAGAGAGAGAGAGAGGGAGGGAGGAAGAGAGAGTGAGAGAGAGAGAGAGAGAAAGAGAGAGATTCGAATCTCGTGTGCAACGATAAGTGCACACGGTCTAGGGTGCGGGGGTGGCGATGGTAGTGTGGTGGTGGCGGTGCTGGTGGGCGTAAGCGAGCGAGTGTGTAGAGGGTTACCTGTGCGCGGTTCTGTGGGCCAACGTGTTTGCCCTTTTCTATCGTGCTTTTGGGGGGTGGCCGGCGTCGCTGTTCGCCGCGGCGCACGGTTTCGAAAAGCGTCGCTGGCAGCTCTGTGTCTGCCTTTCTCTCGCGTTCTCTTTGTCCGGCGACTTCGATGGATCGCGCGTGTGGTAGGGGGTGAAATTCTTTTTTTTTCCTTTGCCGCTGCGCTACCAGCAACCCTTCAGCCACCCCCACCCCTCTTTCCTCCGGCCCTCATTCTCTCTCTCTCTCTCTCTCTCTCTCTCTCTCTCTCTTTCTCTCTCTCTCTCTCT
>CM052194.1:18763375-18854222 GCA_028455805.1 Lasioglossum figueresi
GAGAGAGAGAGAGAGAGAGAGAGAGAGGCAGGAACGCTGATTGGTACTTCTGATGGCACGGTGATGCCGATTAATTAATTAATTCATTAATTAATTACTTCGCTTCGACGCGGGCAACGAGCGGCCGTGCTTCGAATCGCCGATCGCCGAACAACTTTTTTCCTTTTCCCTTTTAATTAGGACTCGCCCTTGCCGCCGCGAGTGAACCCGTTGATCCTTGCTCTGCGATTTTATCGACGCGGCCGATCCGACCACGCGAGATCCCTCCGGAAACTGCACGGTGCAACTCTTGCGTGAAGTGTCAGCAAGCCACTTAGGATCTCGTCGAAATTTTGGAAATAACCACAGTTCTGAACAGAATAGTTCATCCTCTCGTGAAATCGTACCGGAAATAACTTATTTTTAGGATCTTGTCGCAGAAGACTTTTCGTGTGTTTCTATAATAAAGTATATTATTCTATCGCGCGTAAGCCACAACCTATTATCCTCGCAAAATACTTTCTGCATACGATGTGTACGCGAAAGAGATAAGCAACCAGCTGTTAATATGGTGCCTGATGGTCGCGTCTCGCAATTAGTGACACGATCTGGTAGACCAAGAGTGTACTGAAGTATAAATGTCACCGTGTCTTATGTTTGCTTATTGTTCGAGGACTCATCGGCAAACCGGGGCGCAACACTTGGTCCTCGCGTTTGATACGTACTGGTCTAACGTCGCGTCGTAAAATCGTGCTTCAATTATCATTTGTATACACGGATAGGCGTGTTAATTGCTCGCGTATTACTGCAACTTCGCGCGAGCGTTCTACGGTAACTTTCTGTCGCACGTTTTCACGTTTTACACTGAACATAATTTAACTTTACCGTACCATGCTTGCGTTCAATTTCACGTTACATTGACGAAACGTAACAGCACGTATTTTTAACTGCACGATGCATGTTAATTTGAATAATGCAGAATAATTCCAGCAACATACCGAGGCGCATTGTCTAATCCCGATCGTTGAATGTGCAATGGACGAACTGTAAATTACCAGATCGACTATAAGAATTACACGAAAGGAGGACTCGCGACTCGACCGGGAAGCGAACTGTCGACAACATTGATACCACGCCATTCCAACGGCTGTAAAAAAAACAGCACCTCGAAACCGTTTGATCTCCGAAGCTGTTTTTACAACACCGTTGAATTGATGCCAGGAAATATTTGGGATTTTGTTCACACGTATTGCGCGAAGATGAAGACCGAGGTTAATGAGTAGACTGCGGATGTTCTGTGATTTATGTCCTATTCGTTTGACATAACTTTATGTGATAATTATTTGTTTCAGCTGCTACAACATCGTGTAACAGATGCGCGTTATCGGTTAATTGACGAAATCCGAAAATGCATCAATGAATTTATCGATTCGATGCCGCTGAGCTTTCATCGCGATGGTATACACAAATTACCACAAAGGTTGCGTAAATTATTATTATAATGATAATAATAATAATAATAATAATAACAATAATAATAATAATAATAATGGAGCTACTATTTTTTTATTTCAAGCAACTGAGTTGGCTCGAGCATAGAGGCGAAACAGGGACACCCGTTACATGAACGATCTCGAGGATCTTTATACAGTTCGTGGGGCAAAGAAGACACGATAGCAACTCGGGAGGAGACGCGGTAGGTTCGGTATGAAGAGACGCGGAAGAAAAGACGGGATCTCGAGGAACGCGAAGGAAGTAGCCCGCTGGGGCAAGAAAGACGTGCCTTCGGCGCAATTGCGAGCGCTCGGCAGACCGTTTTGTAACAAGACCATGCCCCGAGATATCGACTGTTCCAACCTTCCGAATGAAAAAATAATAAAGTGGATAGAGGATGAATGCATAATGGAAGCGAGCGGAAAAAGAAGAGCGCGGCGCGGGGTCTGAAGGAAAAACCGACCAGGAGGAGTGAAACGAGTTAAGGAACGTCGGTGAACCACCGTATACGGGAGCTTCTAAATTCATTATTTAGGTATTATTGATCCGAGAGACTAGGCGCCGAGCCGTGTGACCGATATCAATCGTGACACGAATCGTATTTTGCACGGTTATTGCAACTAACTTGTTCAATTGATTGGCGCTGTAT
Source organism: Lasioglossum figueresi (assembly GCA_028455805.1). Lineage (NCBI taxonomy): Eukaryota > Metazoa > Arthropoda > Insecta > Hymenoptera > Halictidae > Lasioglossum > Lasioglossum figueresi. Next base: position 18,765,498 of record CM052194.1, read on the forward strand.
AGTACGAAGATGAGTAAGACCTGTATTCACGTTTGCTCGGGTTCTACAGCAACTCCGCGAACTTCCGTCGTCGAAACTTTCGGTCGCGTGAAATAATTTATGAACACGGCAAACATTCTTCGGTCATCGGGTTTACACGAACAAATGGGGTAAAGTTACTTTTCGATGAATTACCTTCGAAGATAGATTTTATCATTTTATCAATTCCCACATACTTTGGCCAATTTTTCGGAACTTCTGGCCCACTGAGGCCCACGGAGCAGCCGTAAAATCGTTGGAAATAATTGAGCAAGAATCGAGCGGTCGAGGCTACGGAACGCTCGGGTTTCGTTGAATTACCGTTATTTAATCGATTGCGGGTAATAGGAGCCCGTGGAATCGATACGGGCGCCGCGCCGTTTAGAATAGCCGGCCCAGTGACGTCTATGACAGACATTACGAGAAAATTATGATCTTATCGCTCCGCAGCTTTCGGGCCGCTATTAAACACTCCGAGCTGAAATCAATTAAGGACGCGTGTCGTATATTCGATTCTGTCGGTGATCGGCTAGTGCAAAAGAATTATCGCGCGGCTTCTCGTTATTTCGGTTAATTTTAACCACGGGATAACTGGAATTTACAAAGAAACAATTTTGCATAAAGTTCTTTCATTGTTCCCACCATTGGCGGAACACTTTCCGGCCTGTTGGTTACAACTTCGTTGAACCGATCAGCAATAGGGACACCGACCGGAACGCGGTAATTGTCAAGCTTTAATTAGCGTTATTTTCGAAGTGTCACTTGAAACGTGTTTCGCCCCGAAGATCTTAGTCGGGTGACGATCGTTGGATGTCTAATTTATAATTAAGATTCAGCTCGGCGAGGGCAAGTGGCGAAGTTGAGTCGGCCGTTGATCGGTGAAACTAGAAGGAGAACAGGTGGGCACAAAATGGCCCTGCAAGACGGCCCCCAACGAGGAGCCTCGTTGGCGGAATGTAACCCAGCAAACAGGACACCGGGTCTGCAGGGCGAAAAGAAACGCTACGGACCGCAATCTCTTATCTCAACATTTGGAAAGATCGCGAGAAGACGCGCGCGCGCGCGCGCACGCGAGGCACGAGCTACGAGGGAGCAAAGTGGATCGGGGGATCTTTTCAATTTCCCGTTGAAAGGTGCAGCCTCCTCTCGCCAGGTAGAAGCAGGTGAGTTGGGCGGGGCGTTCGTTCGGGGGTTGGTTCGCGAAAAGATCGTCCTGCGAGGCTAATAAAAAATAAACGCGGCAGCAGATGCGCCCAAAAATCCCGAGTGCTTTAATATTGCATCGCGTTCTCTGTTGCTGGAACGAGCGTGAAGCTGGCTGGGATAAAACCATCAACTGTTACAACTTTGAGACGAATCAAACTAACAAGATATTATATTAAATTGTTGTTCGTTGATGACGTACTTGACATTCGCATTCGGTTTTTAAAAAAATTAATGACATTAATTCAAGCTCTTAACGCAAACAAAGTATCCACGCGAACGTAATTTGTTATTTAATTTTTAGAATGACAAAAAGAGGGTGAGAGGGAGGGGCGCGCGTAGAGGAGAGACAAAGACGGAAGGAATGCGTTTCTGATAGGCGCGATGGAGAGAAAAAAAGAGCGCTACGGTGTGTGCGGCGGGTGCGACACCAACGGGGTTGGACAGTGACGAGCAGGGTAGGATCCACAAAATAAACTGAAACTACCTCCTCCCTCCGTTCTCTATCCGTCCCTTGAACTCTCATTCTAGCCGCGTCACCTCCACCTCCGGCTCCGGCCCTCCGCCTCACCTCTGCCACCTCCAGTTATTCCTACGGACCAAACGAGCAGAGCAGAGCAGAGCAGAGCGGAGCGGAACAGAACAGAACAGAGCGTCCCATCCCGTCGCTCGGCAGACCATCGCGTCGCCCTTCCTCGGCCACCTCCGCGGCTACCTAGCTCGGCCAAATAAATTACACCGCCTCGTGACGCGAAAAAATCCAACGAGTCGCTAGAGTGAACGAGCGGGCCGAACGAGACGAAGATGGCCAAACGAAAGCTGGAGAAAGAGGGGCCACAGAACAGAACGGAACGGAACGGAACGGCACGGCACGGCAGGGCAAAAGAGGGAGAGTCAGATGGGAGGGGTGGAGAAGGAAGAGGAGGAGGAGGAGGAGGAGGAGGAACGAGAGAAGAAGAGAGGAGCAGCATGCGGATGTCGAGGATGAGGATGAGGAGTTCGGGCGTCAGGGGTAGCCGGTCAGAGGACGGGAGAGAGAAGCTGCTCGGACCAGGTGGAAAGAGAGAAAGGGGAAGCAAACGAGATAGAATGGATAAAGGCCAGCACGCGGGGCGGAAATAAAGAGAGAACGAAAAAAGTGGAAGAGGTCGGGGGTGGAGGTGGGTACCGCGGTCCGCTTTAATTGGTTCGACGTGGTCAGATGAAAAATTCAACCACCCCCATACTCCCTCCAACTTCTCTTTTACCTCCACCCACAGATATCTCTCTCTCTCTCTTTTCCCCCCTTACCGTCGACCTTCTCTTTTCTCTTTCTCTCTTTCTCTCTTACCACCACAAGCACGCTTTCATCGTTGTCGCGCCACGGCTCTGGACTACCGACCAAACGAATCTACGCGTCTACATATAGACGTCAGTGGTCCTTTGTGGTCAGCCTGGGACAAAGTATTTCGGCCGTCTTTAGATCGAGTTTTTGCGAACGATAGTGCTCGTTAACCTTCCCCGCGGACCATGAATCGGCTTCACTTTCCGACATGCTCCGAACGCTCGTTAGGGGAAATGGTAATACGGACGCGTTCTTTCGCGATGGCATGGCTGACGCGACCAACTTGATGAGCCTGATAGGTTGATGTACTCGTACGTATGCGGCCACGTACGCTGGTTACAGGATTGCTAGATCTTTTTACGTTGTGCTTCGCTTCGCGAACTGTTGGGCGTGTTATGTTTTTTCTTTAGAGATCTCAAGGTCACCATGTATTTTCTGACCATGAATCACCTTCGGTAATTATAGTCACACGGCGAACAGACGTAGACGCGTGCGATCGCTTCCGAAGAAATTCGACGAATGAAGTATAAGATGCCCGAGGATCGCAAAGCGCAGCGACGGGTCGTAACGCGCCTAGGAAATCCCACCTCTAGCGAGGAGCGCTCTGTGCACAGACAGGTCCTGTTATCCATCTGACGAAAGTGCGCTCGCGTTCGCGCGGGCGCAGGAGACGGCGTGTCACGGATAGTCGCATGCAATTCACAACAGTCTATGAGCAGAGCTTAAGTGTGTTTCTCTCGTGGATAACGTTCCTCCGCGCGCGCGGCTCGTGTATTAACAGCGAGCGGAGACACGCCGCTCCGGCGAGGGTTGCAAGGGGGGAAGGAGGCACGAAGAGAGAAGGGTATAACCGGAAATGAGTTCTCGCGTGTCCACGCTTGGCTCTTGGAACTGCTATTCAGTCCCTCTTTCCTTCCCGGTTCTCCGGTTCACCCCCTGAGAGGATTAGTCGTAGTTCTCTGCCGCCTCTGGCCCTCTCGTCCTCTCGCCATCCACCCCCTTCTTCGGCTCGCAGGAAAGCATTAATCAAAGGAGCAGCGGTGCGCCCTGTTACCGGCACGACGAAAGATGGAAATACACCAAGAGAGAGAGAGAGAGAGAGAGAGAGAGAGAGAGAGAGAGAGAGAGAGAGGAGCCACCTCGGCCGAGATATCACGGAACCGGGGTTAGGTTACGTTAGCCCGTGCCGAATAACCGCCGCAACCACCTCCGTGACACGGTGTCTTTCGCCCGTGACTCGCCGCCGAGAATAAAATTCCCGATCCGTTTTACAGTTTGACACGGCCGTAATAACGCCTTCCACTACCAACCGAAAGAGATGGCTCTATGGCGCGAATATACACGCCAGGAATAAAAGGAATAGACGCGGTCTCGCGAGAACACCAGCTCCTCTCAACGGTGCGTGGAATCTCCTGAATTTTGTTTGCCGGTGCGATGCGTCGCGAACTGAAACTGGTTCCCTGCGACTTTGTTATCCCGACCGAGAACCGCGCCCGGCTCTGTTAACCGTGTCCTTAATAATCGAGTCTTTCTCCAAAGAGGAATTAATTACTCCGCGGAAGAGGAAAGTTGCTTTTGCCCCGGCTATTATTGGATCGCCGCGCGCGCCAGCGGCCCCGGTAAAATGAAATAAATGTTTTGCTGAAATATCGCGGTGCCGAGCTGCCGCGACCGCGTGCTTTTTTGGTTGTGGATTTTGCTTGTAGCCGTGTAATTGGCCGAAAGAAATCGTAGAGAACAGCGGAAACTCATGGCGCAAGTTGCAAGTTGCTAAGTGACCGCAAATTCTAAAAAAAATGCTTGAAAATCACTTGTTTTCACTGTCGTTACGCGAGAAGCCTAATCGATTCTACGTATAAAAATTTCTACCGTTTCGAAAGTGAAACCAGCGCATCGACTTTTGCGAAATATTTAACTACCGCCGCGCCGGAGGAAGAGTAGCCGGTGGTTAGAGACGCGGAAAGCACGTTACAGAAGTCGGAGACCGAGTTTCGTGACTTTCAGCCGTGTGCGAGCGACCACCGGTGATTTCATTGACGAGCGCGGTGGCCTCGCTCAAAATGCCTGTGGTCGAAAATGGGGAAGGGCGAGTTAAGCCCGGTGGTTCGATACACGACCATCATTATCCTAGCAGTTTAGCGGGCTTCCATATCAAAGGAGGATTTTTACGGGGTTCGACGATCAGCTTTCCACTTGTACGGAACACAAGAAAGCTCTCTTCCCGTAATATCTTATTTGCAGCTACAATATAAAAAAAATGCATAGCATTCTAAGTGTATTTTTCACCGTTTTATCAGGCTACACCACCCTTTTAACAAAACTGTCCGCGCTCGCGAACTAGTCGTCGAGGCTGGATGCGAATGCAAGGAGCGTCGCGAAGCTCGGTATGTACCTATAGGCATACGCTGTTCAAGTGGAATTCTGAGCAGGAAACTGGGTACGTTAATTTCGAACACCAAAGCTCCGTAGCATGTGACGCGGCGTGAATACAAGAGATATGTGAATTACACTCCATTGTCTTGAGGGCACCGTTCAAATCATAGTCCGCCGGAACAAAGGTCGGAGCCCGGGACCGAGCGCGCCAAGTTTGAACGTTCAAACTTTTCCTGCTGTGCGAGATGAGGGCAGAAATATCTATTAACGCGGCCGTTGTTTCCACGTTAGGCGCGACCTCAAAAGAAAAATGATCACTTTTCCAACACGACATTCCAACTACAGCGACATCATAAATTGTACGAAATACATATTAAAAGGGTAAAAGGGCAAAAGGGCAAGGGCAAAATAGCTAACGTCAATACCGGTACACCCCTGGGACATTTCAGTTGAAATTACAAAGCACACCTCACATGACGTGGAGGATATAAGAGATTATTACAGGAATGTAAGGCGGTTAAAAGACATCTAGAGATCGCGGGAACGGCGACAGAGGCTCCTATGTAATCAGTGCCTACAAGTCTAGTAGATCCAACGCTACCGACCCAGGACTTTCATAAAAAAGAAACGTGGGTTTAAACGTGAAACTAGTCGTGCAGTCCTGATCGACCGTCTTTTCTCGTCTTCAAATAGAATAGCAGAGCAACGATTGGAGTCGCCCCGGTGCGGGGGCGAGTTCTCCAAGAAATGGGTGAAAGGCTTTTTCGAGGGGTCAAAAGCAAATCTGTCGTGTCACGCGAGTTCCTGGAATTGATTGCACGTTCAGCTGCAATCGATACCGCCTCGAACAGGCTAAAAGTAACTCCGTGCGGTTATATACATTATGAAACGGACGCGGACGGTCAGTTACGTTCCGTTATTTTCCATTGGAAAATCAAAGCCGCCGCGCCGGTGAACAAGTGTCTGCCGATGGCCGCGATGCTGCGAGAACCGGTGACGCAAACGGCTCGATTATCATATTGCCAGTCCAGCGACATGCAATCGCGATAGCTCATTTTCATTTCAAAGACGACGAGGATCCATCGATCGTTCGACGCGACGATATTCCACTCGGAACGGAACTGGGACAGGTAAGAGGGATCTCCTACCCCCGGTGTCAACGGAACGAAAACCCGAAAGCGTGTCGCGTATTCCGGTGTTAGTTGGCCTTGTTTCGAATACGGAATTCACCGTTTTCACGGGCTTTTGAGCTCCACCGAATAAAATTGCGCGATACGCGACGCCGATCCTGCCACCGAGACGAAACATTTACTTGGTGCGATCAGAGTCAAATCATTTTTACCCTCTAAATAATTTCAATAAAAAATTGCCGATTAAGCTTATTTTACGGTTTTCGTGCGGACAAAATTGGCACAAAGATTCGAAAAGTGGAAACTTGAACCGTTACACGATAACGCCTGTGTTATCAATTCGGCGTGATTTTCAGCGATGATACGGGAGCTCGAAGATTAAGCGAATTTTACGGTAGTTTTGCCCGGCTTTTCGGGTCAAATACCCCACTGTACAGCGCGTCGGTCGATCGCGCCTGTTCGTTATGCTCCTACACTCGCGCGAGTAAATGGAGTTGATGACGGAGTCCGGTCAGTGCCTCAACTTCAAACAAACTTCTATGCACCCTTGGGCTTCGAGGGATTGGCCGTGTAAACGACGCGCCGTTAGTTCCCTCGGCGACCAGATAGAAGAAGAGGCGGTCGACAGGTCGGAGTAGACGGGGGAACGTCGAAGGAGAAAGAGGAAGGTAGCTGGAGAAAGAAGAAGAAGAAGAAGAAGAAGAAGGACGAACCACACGAGCGTGACTTACGGTTAGGGTTCGCGGCTTGCGACTTTCGAGGCGCAACGCGACAATTAACCGCGACAGCTATCCGCTCGACGACCTCGGGCACAATTTGAACGTTTCGCCGTTAAACAGGCATGAAAGGCTACGGTTGTTCCCACTGGACATTGCTTTCGGAAGTCGTGGACAAAAATCCTGTTCAGGGCTTCTAGAAATGATCTTGATGCATGATAAAACTGCATCCCTATCTCCCGTATCGCATACCAGTTTTGAAAAATCGATTTTCTTCGTTGTTATCGGAGGCACACAGGCGTTTAAAGCACGAGCTAATTTGCGAACAGAATCCGCAGGTATCCCCAGTGTTCTTTTAGCTAGCCAACTACGGCGGCTTATTTATCCAGAGCCCGGTACCGTGCCGGGAAGTATCGTCCATTCAACGCGCTCAACACCCTAATTACCAGGTTACGGGGAGCATAAATAACCATTTACATTCCGCGCACGTCAAAATATGAAGAATTTGGCCGGCCGTTAATCCGAGGCAAGCCGGCCGCGGAAAAGCCCCTTTAATTTCCACGTTTCTGAATTCCCACGCGGAAAAGGCAGCAGCAGCAGCAGCAGCAGCAGCAGCAGCAGCAGTGGTAAGCAGTGGCAAGCAGCAAATCCCCTGCTACCGTTTGCTCTTTTCGTAAGCGGGTCGTGCTTTCGCAAGCGGTGGGTGGCCGTTTTCTGCGAGCGTCGCCGCGCGCATTATGCGACGCGTCACTTTCGTAGCGAACGTAGAAAAGGGCGCGAGTCCGGTGAAAAACCAGAAAAAGACCTGGACGACCGAGCACGGAGGGCGGGGATTCCGCGGCGCGTTCGCGAAGGAGTCCTTTAATCGTCGGGTAGCAGCCGGGGTCGAGGGAAAAGCCCCGGAGCCCCGGACTCCGCGGGAAACGGTGCAGGAACAAGACTGAGAAAAATAATCCAATTTAGCGGGAGTACGCGAGCGAAGCGACGCGGCCTGCAGTTCGCCTGTTTTCACGGTTTTTAATTACGCGCCTCCTCGCGTCGCTGCCCCCTCCTCCTCTCTTCCTCCTCCTCCGTTCCCAACGCGCGGAGCTCGTACACTTTGTCGTCGCGATTCTGACAAAGGAGCGTGTTTTCATGGATATTTCACGGAGCCGCGGCGAAAGGAGAAACTGCGCGACTACCGGTTTGTTGCCAGCTGGCGACTCGACCGATGCGCTTTAACCGTTTGTCGCCTTCCCGACAGGTCCTTTGGAAACTTCCCGCTCTCTTTTCTTTTTGCTTCCGGTTTTTGTTAGCGTGTACCGATGTGTTTCTTTCAAATTGAACGATTCAACTCTGGCTCCGCTGTTCAGCGGTTTCGTTCGGATGTGCGACAGGATGCGTTCGAACTGCGATAAACTCGAGGGTACGTCCCGCAACGAAACTACAAAATTTCCGTAGAGACAGACTTATCATAATCGTAATGGTATCTAATTTAAATAAACGTTTGATTCGCTGCAAGGGAAGTCGAACACATTACGTCAAACGATCAACTTCTTATCAGGAATGTTTCCCTTTGGAAGTCGTGCAACGTACCACCCACCCATTTGCGAGACCGTCCGCCATCGAACGTTTTCGAAGTTTTATCGTTCCTGCTTGAGGCATTTTGGCGATACGTTGCAACCGGTCGCGTAACAAGACGACCCCAGTTTTATTCGCCTCAACTTTGACCCGCACGTTTTGAAATGCATCGACGGGTTTGATGTGTTCCTACGAAAGTGGACTTTCCGTGGAGACGTACGCCCGGTACCTTTCCATCTTCTCCGAGAACCATATTGCCGCTTTTATTATACCCATTCGGTTCTTGGGGAAATTCGTACGCGACTACCGGAATAGAGATCATTCTATCGTATACATTATTTATAACCTGAACGCTTCGTGTCGGACCAATTTATGAAATCAATTCGGAAATAATGCTGTAATGAAATTGTTCAAATATTCTGTTAAATTGTTGGGTGAACCGATGCGACGATGATACGGTGTGAAACTGTTCGATTTCGAAGAAAAGAGCCAACGTCGAAAGTTGTTGCTAGGTGTCGCAAGTAGCAGCCCGATATTTAGCGAGGGTGCAAATCAGTTGGCGGGACGCGGCAGGATTAACGCGCGAGATTCTTCTGGGAGGGATTCTTAAATAGCGTGTAACAGGTGGGTCGAATCCGGTGCGGTGGCGCGAGCAGGGCTTGGTCGCGCGCGTGCTCGAGATCGCAAAAACAAGAGAGCGCCAGGGTGCTGCACGGTATAGATAGTTAAACGGCGAACAGAACGGAACGGAATCGAACAGAACGGAATGGAACGGAACGGAACGGAACAGAACAGAACAGAACACAATAGTAATAAACTCACGTGTCCGAGCTTCTCCTCCTTCCGCCTCTTGGGATCGCTCTCGAGGTCGGGGGTGCGGCTGCGGAATTTCTCGGGCGGTGAAACGGATCGCCTGAGTCTGTCGTCGGTGAGAGCGATCGGCTTACGGTCCTCGGGCGTCTCCGCGGCCGGCCGGTGTTGCTGCAGGTCAGATGGTTTCAGGAGTGCCTGTGCCTGCGCCTGGACCGCAGCCGCGGCCGCGGGGTGCGGCGGGGGCGCGAGATGAGGCGGCACCACCGCGGCTGCGGCCGCCGCGGCCGCACCTGCGAACCCCAACAGTCCGGCCGGCGGAAGACCGCCGACCACCGCGCCATGGGGCAGCTGCTGCGCGTGAATCTGTTGCTGTAACATCGGCCAATCGGCATGATCAACCTTGTGTCGTGTCGTATCACGTCCTTTCTTTCGAGGACCAAAACTATTAGCTTGTCCGGAAATAAATTGCGGTTTTCTCACACGTTACGCGTACCGACCCGCGCTACGAACGGTGTCGCATTTCATACAATGCTGACCGCAATTGCCGGTAACAACCTATTACTTCTCGAAACATGCAGTTTGTCGCTATTTTTCGTAGCGCGCGTCGATACGCTCCGCAAGAAAATGATAGGGTCGTTATATGTGTATATAGCGATTGTAATAGCTTACTATAGCGAGAGAATACTGTATCAATCGTTCCCAATTAAAGAATCTTCTAGGTCAGAGTGGCTTTAAAACAAAAAAGGACTCACCAGTAGCTGTTGTAGACCCTGTTGTTGCTGCAAGAGATTCGCAATAGTTAGTGGTGTCGGTGGCTAACGATTTATTTGCAGAGTTACGTTTCAACCCTCGTAGGCTCCTCGCATAAACATTCACCCACTTTCTATTTTGGGTACAGTAAAATTTCTTACGATTTCTCACTCTGAAAATATATGTATAAAAGACGATTTAATTTGTAACGTTTGATAAACGTTAAAGATTAAATTAATTTCGAAGCGATTTTTACGAAGCTACGAGACGATAGTTTGCGCGACTAATTTCGTGGAGCGTACGAGAGGATTAAGAAATTGTTAGGTGAGCAGCCGGCAGCTGTATGAAAAACAGTGCCAAGATCAATGTACCGACTGCTTGCCAGAACCAAGGAAGTTAATAGAATCAATCGTAGAGAGACGCTCACCCCAATAATAGCGTTTAGCTCGGACGTCGTGACTTGCTTCGCCCTCTCTACGGCATTGGCCACCTGCTGCTGATGCTGCAAGCCATGCTATCATTATCGCGTCGTTGTCACTCTCGATCGTGAGATTACGCGGCACACGTGCCAAACAGAAAGTCAAAGACTTACCTCTTGTGCCAGGAACGGGAGTAGCTGGACGATTATCGCGTTCAGCCTCTTGGCGATCTCCGTCTGCAACCATGACGAATGGCCCAATTAATGAAAAAACGAGAACGAGGAAGTGGAACCGAGTCGCGACCGATTAACGGAGGAATCGAAAACAGAAATTTCGAAATGCCGCCAGCGAGAGCTCCGACAAATTTAAGGATCGATAAGAACATGCATATGTCCATAAGAAACCCAGCGATAGACATCACGTTTTTTCCAGCTGAATAAGTTTCCCAGCACGATTGAAATCTCTATTTATCATCGGGATGCATCGAGATGTATCGCGCATTACGGGGTCCGCGTAGGGTGTCGATTTCAATGGGCCGTAAAAAGGTTCCATATCGTATTTAAATGCGTGGCCGGTTAACACGGTCGAATTGATTGAAAAAAAATAGCGAGGGGTGGTAGCCCTTGCAATTGTAAACCGAGCGCGAACAATTCGCGGGGACACCGTAAAAACGTCATGAAATTCGGGGTTACGTTGCGGTGATTGTACTGCACGTGACGACCGGCAAATGGGCACGTGAGCTCGCCCATGGTTCGGAACGAGCGCGTTTAGTCATTAATACGACGCGATCGAATCGATTTCACGCACAGCCATGTGACTTTCCCACAACGACCGCCGTTGCGCGAGGAAAAGAAATCGACATCGCAGTCGGTCAACCCGTTTAGAATCGCACTCTAACAATCTTGCGAGCGGTCATTGGCAGAGCACTTGAACTTGGGACCAGCATTCAACGTCTTGCGACAGTCCGAGTCGCTCCAACGAAAATAAGAAACGAGAAAGACAGATGTACAGGGAGATCAAAATCAATGAAACTTTTATCATGCGAATAATCGGACATTCGAGGTATTCGATCCCGTAGTTCGGGGCGCCGCGCCGCGCCGCGCCGCTTTCGATGGCCTGACAGCGTCGAATCGGCGCTGGAACTCGTTAATCGGCGAACGCGCTATAAAAGACAGATAATGTATTGCGGATGAAGCACCGACGTGCAAATAGAGTATTAATTTGTGCGCGGATAACGTTGTTAGTAAGCGTCAATGCAATTAGGCCGCTGTATTAGCGCTTTGCGATCGACACTCCAATCGCGTGACGATTCCTGTAATATTGATCATCGTACATATTTGAACGTATTCGTTCCAGTTAATTATTCAAACCAATCTATCGCGATTGTGCGATAGAGGACGTGTCTATTGTTTGTTAACTGTGGCTGGACGCGTTTGCGTGTCGGGTGTTTGCGGTCCGTTAGCGTTTTCGGTCTTTGAATCGGCACTGAGAAAAACGAGGCTGCGTTTCGATTAATCCGTGGCTCGCTAACTCGTTCTATTCGAGACTTATTGGATTAATTATCGTTTAATCGGTACCGAACCAAAACTAATTCGTAATAACAGTCAATATCAGAGAACTTTTAGTGTCGTTAGCAAATAATGTGGAAGCACTTTATAGTCTACCGACTACCGAATCGCCAGTAACATCGATACGTTATTCGGTCGGTGTATAAATAATTACGGTTCTTCGAAAGTAATTTCGTCTTTCGTTAGATCATTCTGGATTCTTGAGCGTATCTACGTCCTCGTTTTTGCCGATCGAGGCGGCTCGGTCGTCGCCCGGGCGTGCAACCGAGGCTTCAAACCGAAAAAAATGTCATTATTCCCGCGGGGGAAGGCGCGGGGAGGATCGGGTGGGCGGAAAGATGGAAAACTGCCGCGTCCACGTCAGTTCGATTTCGCCCGGTCCGAGTCGGGAGGTGGTGGAGTAGAAGCGTGGGACAAAAAAAAACACGTTTCGACGGGGCGGAAAAAAAAACGCGACAAAGAGAACGCAACAGAGGAGCGCGGGACCGGGTGCCGCGCCGCGCCGCGCCGCCGAGAGTTCGGCTGCGCGAGAAAGAGGGACAGACGTAGGTGGAGGCGGTGGTGCAGGAGGCGCAGAGCAGTACGAAGAGGAGGAGGACGACGAAAAGGGGGAGGACGTGGAGAATTTGCGCGGCTAGGCGAGGCGCGGCGAGGCGAGACGAGGTGACGCGGCGCAAGTGTTGTCCGGTACGAAAAAATGGTTATTCCTTCTCGAATGTGCCCGATGCACATGCACATTTTCCCGCAGAACGGATGGTCCGAGGGTGGAGGTTGCGGGAGGATGAGGAGTAGATGGAGTATAGGGGGATGGTGGAGATTGAAGCCCGGGGGAAGGGAACGGACGACGAAGAGGGTCGGACACGGAGGACGAAAAATACGAGAGAGTTAGAAAGAGGAAGCGAGGGGGGAGGGTGAAAAAAGGAGTAGGTGGCCGAACGGCAGGAGGAAGAGGAGGCAGAGAGAGAGAGAGAGAGAGAGAGTAGTAGTAGTAGTAGTAGTAGTAGTAGTAGTAGTAGTAGTAGGAGGAGGAGGAGGAGTAGGAGGAGGAGGAGGAGGAGGATGAGGAGGAAGAAGAGGAGGAGGAGGAGGTAACATTGAGATTAGCAACGGGTAAAAAATCGATGTCATCGCCCCCAGCCCACCGCACCCTCGTTTCGCTCGCTCAACTCAACCCTCTACTACCCCCTCAGGGCCAAATAAAAGAACTCGAATACACGACCCCTGGAACGCGTCCGCGGGCGAGTGTGTGCGACCGCCCCCATACGTGTAAGCACGCAACGCGCGCGGTCCAACCGTGTGCGTGTGCATGCGGCGAGCCTGTGTACGCGCGCGCGCATCACGGAATATGTGTATATATGGACGGTAGAGAATACTGGAAAAGCGACCCTCCCCTCCTCTCCCCCCCCCCCCGTTTCCTGGCCCCCTTCGACTACCGAAAGGGAGAGAGAACGTGAGAACGGGGGATAGTTCGAGGGGGGTCGAGGCGAAGGGGACCAGGGGGATCAGGGGGGCCAGGGGGAACCGGGGGTGACCAAGGGGGAATACGGATGGAGGGAGAGATGGAACTGGGAGCAAGAAAGAGAAAGAAAAAAGGGAAAGAGAGAACACGCGCAGATAGATAGACGCATATATACGCGGAGGCAGGAAGAACTGGAAAGGCAGGGTGAGTTATATGCAATTGGTCAGCCTGCACATTTTTTATCGGGCGCCGGGCGCCGGGCGCACCCGCGATGGGAAATGGTAGTTACTCTTGTATCGACGAACGCCGACGGCGATAGAAATATTCTTCCCCAGGAGGGGCGGTCTTTCGTTTTGTGGGGGGTACCGTAGCCGTAGATCGTCGAGGCTGTTTTCGAGCGGTCGCCAATCGCCTCTTAATGGGTCTTATTACTGCCGATCGCCGCTGGTATGTTAATTTCGCTTTCCTTCGCGCCTTCTATTAGCACAGGGGAGAACCGAGCGACCCCCATTCGCGTGGCGACATCTGTTGTTATAGAACTTGCGACAGTGCGAAGTTTGTAGCCGCAAAACCAAGCCAAATCCATGCCAAATCTTGCCCTCGTGAACAAAATCGTTGTTATCGTTATTTTACGATTTGTAAAAACATTTTCATTATATAATTTAAAAGTTTAGCGACAAGATCAGGAAACAATAATATGGAAATAACGATTGAACCAATTCGCTCATCCGAGAAAATCTATATTAATCATTATCCTCCTTGAATTCATAGCATTCACAGCGACCGACGAAGTGCGAGATCGTGCACCGTGCCGTCGATCCTCAATTATTGCCGGTGCCCATCGACAGAAATTTGGATACAGAAACCAACGGTATGTGTACCGACGGTCAAAATAGTTGTCAACCCCACACCGACCGCTCTGGCTCATCATTCTCGGTTGGTTGGAGTGGGACAACTATTTCGACCTCGGGTATACGCTACAGTATTATCTCCGTAGCTGTCGTAAATGTCTCTGCCATAAATGTCAAAGTTGTATCCCCACCATTGGGGCGATCGAACGACGCAACGAACACTCGTGACCCGAAGGTACTGGGCCTCGTGTACAGTGTTTCGTGATTTCAGAGAAAGTGCGCGGGCGTGACGGATTCGCACGGCGTATTGCCATACATCGTGGCTTAATTGAGCAGGACAACGAACAGGCAGCCGATTCCGCGGACGAGCCTTTCAATTAAGCGATAAGCGTTATCGGATAGGTCTGCTGGAACCATCGTACGACTCGTCGCGTCGCGTCGGATGGACGCAGCGAGAACGTTGCGTGACAGTCGCGTCGCACGGCCATTCTTTTTCAACCCTTCCCTGCCGTTACGTTCGTTTATCCTGCCGCGTCTTTTCATATTTTCCTTGTCCGCGGTCGACGGCCCTTTTTACAATCCATTCTCATTTTTTATTGGCCCGACAGAAATAAAAATCTTGAGAAAGAATTTTATTGCGGGCGGAAACCGTCGACCGGTGATGGCTGTTGCATCCTGGAACGTTGCACTGGAATGGGATTGAACTGTTCAACGAAATTAACCATTGGGCGACGTACCGTTACAAATAATCCTTATTTTAGAAATACCAGAATATTTCAAAACACAGTTTATGGGAGTTCCGAGCGGCGTATAGCCGGTGTATCCATCAGCGCGCGCGCGAGCGTGCGAGCCATAAGAATAAAAACCACGATGTCAAAAGGGTCGAGTGAAAAGTTTGTTTCACAGGAATCACAGTTTCCCATTTCCATGCTCGTAATAATGGCAGTGGACGCGCAATAAGATTTCCGTTGCGCTCCAGACGGAACACGCTGTTCCCAACAAAGCGGGCCAACTATCTCCATAAAGCGATCTTCCTAGAAGCCGATATCAAATCGTTTTCACGAAGCGTCCGCACACGTGACCGCATTCGAGTTGGCGAGGTGGTCGCGTGTGTAGTCCTCGTGGTACAATTATTTGAAGAACGGCCGAGGGTGGGGAGTACGACGACTACGACGACTACGACGACGACGACGACGCACGAGTTAGAAGGGGTAGGTCGGGGGCGAAAGAAGAGAAAGACCGGTATAAGAACTGGGACATTGCCAACAAATTCGAGTTAGTCGAGTAGCGAGTGGTAAAGTGGTGGCTGCGGGCTTTAACGGTGGAGTGGGAGGGAAATGTCGACTTGGGGTGGCGCATGGCGTGGCGAGCGAGAGAGAGTGCGAGAGAGAGAAGCCCCGAGCGAGTGAAGGAGGGTGGAGAGCGAGAGGAAAGTGGAGGCAGCGACAGAGGACTAATGGGTAAGAGAGTGAGAGAACGAGAACGGATGAAATCACAGAGACTCGCCAACGGTGCCGGCTAAAAAGGGTAAAACGAAAGGGGAGGAGGAGACCGGTGGAACGAGAGGCCAACGACAGGGGTTGGGGAGGGTGCGGAGGAAAAGAGATGGTCGAAGAGATGGTCTAACCTCGTAGGGGAAGATTGTTTTCATTCGGTGCTCAAATTGAAAAGGAGCGAGGACCAAAGACCGCGATTCGAAAACCGGCTAAGTGCCGGGACAACCAAACGCGGGAGATGATTTATTCTTTTTCCAACTTCCTTTCTCTCTCTCTCTCTCTGTCCCCTCCCCCCACCCCCCTGAACCATCTTTCGACCAACGTCCTTCCCGGCTGTATTTCCTCCTTCATGGCGAAACGGGGAACAGAGAACCGGCGAAGGGGCAAAATTTGAAATTCCCGCGACCGCCGACCGGTGCGGCGACGCAATCAATTTCGTTTTCCCTGGTGTCTTTCTTTTGTACCTTTATTCGCCGCGTTCTCATTTGCCGAGGGGAGGGACATATAGTAAGTAGCCCATAAATAAGGGAATCTGATAATGGAAATGGGGCTGTAACCGAACCCGCAAACACTTTGCGCCGCAGTTACAGCGAGCAATATGATCGAGTGGCTGCAGCTGATCTTCCGGTCCCCGTGAACTTTTCAGATCACAGATCATCTTGGGCTAACAAGATATATCTTTGTTTTGGTTGAAAATTCTGGGTACTTACGATGAAGTAATTGCGGTCGGAATCAGTAAATTCTACGATAATTCGTCTCGGATAGCGGCGCGATGAATGAGAATTATTAAATCGATGCGCCTACAGTGGTAAATTATCCACAAAAAAACACAGAGTGCCAAGATTAATCGTCGGACGAGCTCTCTCTGCCAATAACTTTTCATCTCTCCTCTAATTAGCGTTAGAAGGTTGGACGAATCGCGTTACACCGCCTCCGCACAATTTGTCGTGAAACTACGCCCGAAGGGGATTGATTTCCTGGCGACCAACGATTTTCCGTTTCCTACTCTTACTTTTATTGCCCTCCTATGCGTCCATTAGCAATTATACGAGCGTATCGAGTAACCGCTTACTTTCATTTCCCTCGTCACACAAAAACGGTATATCGTTTCGAGCTGTTTGAACGGATCCAGATGCCGAAAAACCTCTTTAAACCCTGACGCTACTTTTATCGCGTTGCAAAACGTTTTAACGACAACGCCCCTTTAGTTCCGACCAGATCGACAGACGCAGAGGGCTTCGGATAAAATAGTCCGAAAAATCTAATTTAAAATGGACGATATAGTTCGGTCGACGGATAGATATTGAGTTCGTTTCGCAAAATCAACCCCGCGTCGGTGTAAGCTGCGACTTCCTGGACGGTATGTCATCATACGCTGCGGCCATTTACGTCACTCGAACGGAAAACCGCGTATTTTTCCGCCGGGATTGATTTGCGAACGTTTACTTGACGTTTTTTGACATATTTTTCCGAATTTTGGACACCTACCGTCGGAACCTACAACAACGCAGCCTGTTACGATCTGTTAGTAACAAAAATCTTTTAAAATTCAATATGTTTAACCTTCTACGTATCCTTAGTTTTCGATAATACAATAGAACCTCCCTTAGCTGGATCATCCTGTATATCGTATCGGTGAAACGGCGTATTTACGAATACATCGTATTTCGTGAAAACAATATCGAACATCTTGCGTCAGATACTCCTCTACAAAATACTCGATTGATGCTTAAAATAATTAATCTCGTCCGGATATAACACGAATAAATAAGCTTCAAATTAATGCAAGCGCAAAGCAGATTTGCAGGATTTTATTCCAGACAACTCGACGACGAAGGCTGTCTACGGAAATTTCTAAACAGCAGTTATTCCGGCGAATAAATTATTTTAATACAATCTACTTGCGACTGTTATTAACAAACAGATGATTTCGCAACAAACCCTTGTACACACACGTTGAACAACGCTCGAAGAGAAGGTAGTTGCTGTACGGATTTCAATGAATTCATAGGGAAGCCGGCCATCGACAGGTCGGTAAGACCAATCCAATCGTAACGATCCTCCTGCGCAAACCGTGAACGAAAGTACCTCGAACCGGCGAGCTAATGAGTCAATTAAGCGGTACTGCGCCGTAAGGCCGACGTATCAATTCGAAGCGCAAATCGTACACGGCAATAACAACGCCGCTATAAAGCATTCTAAGCTAACTAGTTTGCCACTTGAGCCACCGGACGCAATTTCGCGGCGATTTAATGGTGGACCGGCCTATTCGACGACGGTGTATCCCCACTCTGTTCCACGGGGCTTGCACCCCATTAAGCAACACCCCTGGGTACAAGGGTGAGAAATGATCGGCCGCTAATGCTAATGAATATCAGCTCGTCGTGTCACAGAGGGTTGTTCGGGAGTTTAGGACTCCCCTGTCACCCCCTCATTCAACCCCCTCCACCAATCACGATCCCGTGGCACTTTCGAGAAGCCAGTCTCTCTCTCCGGGTGTTACGAGGGGTCGTGGTCGCTTTTAAGAAAATTGCTGACAGTGGGGGATGACCCAGTGTTTCCTCTAATTAGCTAAAATTACACGATTTCCCCGGGTCGCAGATGCGCGCCGCCAACCGTCGTCGTCGTCGTCACCCCCTTCGTTTTTGCGGCCGTGGACCGTACCGGCGGCCCGGATCAGCTGACATATTCCGAACTTAATTAACGAGGAATCTTTTGATCCTTAAACCACCCCTCTCTCGCTGCTGTTTGGGAAACGCGATAGAAATCAGGTCGCAATTCTTAAACCGACGCGACGCGCCCGCGCTTCCCCGCTTAATGCCCCTCGTCGCGAACTTTACCGAAAAGGGGATGGGCCCCCGCGCGCGCGTACATTTCAGGCAACCCCTCGACGAGATAAAGACGCGCAATCGAGGGTTGATTAAGCTCCGGAGAGCGGGGAGGGATTGTTTGAAGAGAATCGACTACTACTTACCTGCTTGTGCATCTCCACCGTGATACCGTAAGACATCTCGTAGTACTGGAACAAACGAGAAGAGTAGAGCAGGATTTAGCGGGCGACGAACGTGGAATATAGCACACTTAACTGGAATTATAACCTATAATATACTGGTTTTATGGCTCTTAGTATACAGGTTAGGGGCCAGAACACGCGCATCGTTTCACTCGCGAAGATGTATTACGGTCGTCCCAAAAGTTTCTTTCGCAATGTGTTTGCTTCATGTTGCTAACCCCTTGCACTATCGAGTCAGACTCCTGATGAGGATTTCAAACAGTAATATGTATATTATTCATTTCCCAGTGGCGTCGCCTCGAACAAACCCAGGTTCTCGCGACAGGCAGGAACCCGGTCGGTAGAAAAGTTTGAATAAATACAACAAGCTTCTCCCAGAAATCTCGACGAAACGAGAATCGTTGCGCCACTGTGTTCTCCCGTCCAGGGTTCCTTTCGCTCTTCCGGTCGCTGCCGCGAGAAATCCATAGAAGAAAGGATCATTAGAACTCTGTCCCGCGAATAATCGACCCACCAATTTGACCGTGCTAGAATAATATTATATTCTCATTGAAACGAAATTTTCAGACCGTAGAAGAAGATTCAATTGGACGGAACGTTCGCGCCGAGAATTTTTCACAATCGACTCCGCGGACATTTATCTTCGACTTTACCCCGACAATTACGAGTGCCTCGAGTTCCCTGTGCCCCCTCGAGACGAAGGTGAAGATCGTCTATCGGCGACGGAATAAATTTCCGTATATTTTTGTTTCGGATCCGAGCCGCCCCGCCGCGCCGCGCCGCGCCGAGTCGCGTCGGTCTGGGTTTACAAGTGAAAAGTACCGGTTCCTTTCTGTCACGCGAACTTCTCGCCTATCGATGAATGTTAATCGAGACGTTTAATTTCAAAGTATAACGAGCGAGCAAGCCAGAAGACGACCGCTTAGGAGCACGATCGGCCCGGGACGCGGACGGGGAGGATCTAACCGCGCCGCAACGCTTCCAATTGGGTTAACTACATACAATTCGTGGGCACAGTCCGCCGATCGTAAATTGGTTAGTAGCCGAACTCGCTCGAGTACCAACTGCCCGTTCTAGAACGCATTACCGTACAGATACGATGATTCCAAGAGCGGTGTTATAAGTTATAACGTGGCCGTAAAAATGTCCCGCGGGGACCGCTCGAAGAAAGCGGAATGGCGACCTTTTGGCGACTTTTTAAAAAACGATAACTGTTTTTAATGTCGAACCACACGACTTGGATTTTTTTGAGAAGTTGAAACAATTAGTTTGCCTAAGTTTACCTAGAAAGTGTGCTCTTGGCAAGCTCCGAAGCGAGTCTCCGTTTCCCGTAGCCGGGCGTCATTGTCATCGCGGTCCGATCGTGATTATCGAGTGCATTATTAACTTGGTATATTTCCGTGGCCGATACTATCGATTTCGGCGTGGTGTCTGTCGGTCGGCGTGTGTGCTTTAGCCCGACGAGAGAGAGAAGCCAACCCCCAAAGCCATTCGTCCCGGAACGAGCGGCTAAAGGCGGACACGCAGTGCTAAGCGACAGCCACTAACCGATTTACGATCGCGCAAGCGCGCTCGCCAATCGTATGATCCGATGCACTTTGCCGGAACACAGCCCTGGATCGAACAACCGTTCCGGATTGGACCCGGCTGGCGGCTATTCCTTTCTCCTGGCGTCGCACGGCTTACCTGTGTCCTCTCGCTACCTGGGATTATCACTTTTGACTTATCGAGCCGGCGTCGCTTACGAATCCTCCGACTAATTTCCACCCCGAACTAACTCGTTTACTACCCCGTAATCCCCTGTACGGGGAAAAACATTATTCCGCTTTATTCACTTACACCCCAAACCGTCTAATTTCCAGTTCTCAGCCACTACGCCTGAATTTATAGGTTCGAACGATGCGGTAAGCGTCGCTCAATCTCAAAACCAAGACAAAGTAGCTCTCTGATTTTCTGCGCGCTAATTGTACTTGACGATTTCGATAAATGAAATTTTGAAACGAAAGTCGGTGAGTAATCAGAGGGGATAAATAAATTGCGATAAAACAAACTGGCAAGGTTGACGCGAAGAACCGCGAGAACGGTGACCTCGGGGAGGCCCAAACGAGACAAAGCTATCGGCGAAATCGTCCAAGAACAATCGCGTTTCGCTATCGGATCGATCTGGAAAAATAAATAGGGGAGGGGAATAAAAGGGAAATAGAATCGCATTACAGTCGAGCTATCGATGTCAGCCTTAAATTGCGCGTCATCGATATCCTGGCAGGGGAGTTAATTTGATGCACGACGTAATAAAATGCTTCTCGGCCGCATCGCGGATCGTATATTGGTTCGCTGGAAAGTCCCCGAAACAAGAAGAAAAGAGTTCGCCGGGCCAAGTCGATAATCGGATGAAGAGAAACTCCCTCTTCCTTTCTTTTTTGCTCTCGCCCACTCTCCCTCCCTCCCTCCCTCCCTCTCTCTCCGATTCTTTCTCTTTTTCTCTCGGAGCCGGCAGAAGGGTCGTATCGATCCTCATCTGGCAACCTTTCCTCCTTTTCTATTTTCACGTGGTTCGGAACCCAATAATAGGGGTTGTACCGATAATTTCACCCCCTCCGGTTATTCGATATGGATCTTTTAGTAGCGGGCCTTTGCTGGGGCGATTGAGCCGCCCACTCTCTTTCCCAGTCGTCTCCCACTTTATCTTCCCCGTGTTTCTCTACCCTATATTCCGTATCCCTTTTCCTGACTCATTGCTCCGCACTTTGTTCCAGCTTGTCGCTCGCTCCCATTTCCCTTTGTGCCCCGTCCCTACTCATCCTTTCGAATGTTTTCACGAGGGCTCGCACCTACACGCCGCGAGTGCAATTAACGGATAATTAATCAGCCGGAGTCGATCGCGGCGGCCACGAGGATCATCGGGTCGGAGGGAAGCGAGATGTTATCTTTGCAGACGACAATCGAGTAGATAAAGCGTCGACGAAGAACTCCGTCGCGAACCCGGGCATCATTGATACAACGGACGATTCAAATTTCACCTCGATTCCACACTTTCTTCGCAACCTTCTCGCTGTTCTCATCACTGTGTAATGTTTTGATAATAATTAGCTTCGACCCTCCAACGGCAACACGATCAATTTCGAAATCAGGGAACCGTTCTCGCGGAGGATCGTTTCTAAATTCATCGCATTTGTTCGGAGTGTGCTCGAGCACACGTTCTTCAGGCATAGCGTAGAAGCTCGAAATCGATAGGTGGCGTAAGAGTCGGAAGTCACGGAAGCCGTCGCGCGTCGCGTGGAACGTTTACGGGCCGCGACGCTCTCGGAACGTTAAGAAAATTGAATAGCGAGATACACGCCGCGCTGCGCCGAAGCGAAACGAAGCGAAACGAAACGAAGAAAGAGGGAAACGTTAAATTCGTGAGAATAGTTAACCCCGTGGACGCTGGCCTGCTCCGCGTTATGAAACTTCGTAAACGCCGGTGAAAAGAGGAAGGAACACGAGGCGAGGGAAGGGAGGTCGCGGGGTGGCTGGGGAGGAAAAAAGAAGGGAGAAACGAGAACACTAAATTGCTCGGTGGAAAACTTCAAAGGTGGAAATAAAATCTGTAAAAAGAAGCTGACGGGGATCGCAACCGGGGGGAAAAAAACAAGAAGTAATCAAGAAACGTACCCGGAGGATGTGGGTTATGTTTAATTTGTTACGCCGCGCAGAAACGAAACAGAGATAAAGAGAAGGTGTGAGAGGGAGAGGAAAGTCGCGAGAAGGGTAATCGTGAGGTCTGGCTTTTCAAAGGGTAAAAAACGTGCCGCGCCACCGAGACCGTTTCCCATGTAGAATATTTTTCGCGTCTTTCCGGCCTCGCGTTTTATCGATACGAATCGTTCCGTTTTCATAATGGGAATCGAATCAATTTCTTATCGACTTAACGACTACGCTTTTTTCTCTCCTTCTCCTCTTCCTCTTCTCTTTCCCTACCCCTGCCTCTTTTCCCAGCAGAGTATTAAATAAAATCAAGGGGACGAGATCCAAATCGAACCGTAGGATCTCGTTGCTGCATACTTCCTCCAGAATTAATTCCACCGAAGTTCAATCGATTCGCGATAAAAATAGGGCAACGCGAACAAAGAAAGCAGAAAATATTGTAGCCTGTCGCTACCAAAGTTAAACAGTTATCGTTAGTCTTTAGATCCGCGGAATAAAATTTTTTATAATAACTGTAGAATAACGATTATGTGAAATGATATTTAAAATATTTGTTCTATAAATTTTGCACGGCAGCGCTTGTAATCGACCCTCAAAAGGAGTAATGAAATTTACGGATAACCGAGTGCCCATGGGGGTACTTATTTCCATGTTTTCTTCGTAAAGGCTAATGACGTTAATGCGACCCAAAAGTAGGGTCACCAACCGACCCCCTTCGCGCCTGTTGCTTCACATAAGTATCGTTCGCATCGTTCCCTCCACCTCAAAACCGAATTTTATTTTTTATCAGTAATTTTGGTTTTGACGATATATAAATGTACAATTCGTTCCTAAAAAAATATTTGTTTATTCGTTAAAGTATACGGACGTAAAATTACGAGAAAGAATAAATTGTTTAAATTACTGTGAAAACAAAGTTGTTCGCGGTGTCTAATGAAAAAGCGTGGCTTCTGTATTAAGTTTACCCTATGTCGTTCTATCGAGCAAGTACAGTGTCATCCGCATCGGACTTATTTCACGATCAAGCAATCCCCCGTCCGAAAGCACAGGTCCGCGTCAAGATCTCCCGGCGCGATTTCGTCAGTTAGCGCAACGTTCGACCACTTTTCCGCACGAGGCGAACCGTATTTTCGCCATCCTGCGACGAGAGCCCGTTTGTATTACATCCTCGTCGGGCGGCGGATCGATGTTTCGGAACCGACTTGGCAGGAGGCGTCGGTTATCGAAAAATCCTCGAAAGTGTAACGAATCGACGACGCGTTGCTCGAAGGGGTTGTTTCGGGACGAGAACGTGTCGCGAGGTGATGATCCGTGCTGAAGTTTACAAAAGAATGGAACTCGACGTCGACAACTCGTAGGAACCGGAGGGAACGAAGAGAGGAGGACAAGGGAGGTCGGCGAGGCAACGTAGAGAAGTCGACGAAGTACCATCGCGCGCGCGCGCCTCTGTGTGTGTGTGTGTGTATATATATATATGTGTGTGTGGGGGTGGGAAGAAGGAAAAAATATTGAAGCGACGCACGGATTTACGCGGCACGTTACCCTAATGAAAATCGCGGAGGATGAATTGTAGGAGGGGCAGGAAAGGTGGCTGGTTGAAATACACAGGGGTGGAATTAGAATATCAGAGACACGCTAGTGAAGGTCTATACATACGTTACACCAACACACGGCCCTGGTCGAACTGCACGTATATAATACTTGTCGGTAGTTGACAAACCCTCGACATCAATTTCTCTCTCTGTCTCTAATTCCCTCCTACCCCTTCGTCCTCCACCTCCTAGTTCCCCCCGGCCCCGGTCACCCTTCCCGCGTCGCTTCTCTGCTCTCTTCCATCCCTGTCGTCGTCGTCGTCGTATTTCCCTTTCTCGCGCGCGCGCTCTCTCTCTCTCCCTTCGTTTACTTTGGAGATATCGATTACCGGCTCAACTCCTCCTCCTCCCAACCCCTCCGTCAACCCCTCCGTCAACCCCTCTGTCACCTCTTCTCCCAGCTTCCCCAACCCCCTTATCCCGAGCGCCACCCACCGCCCGACGGCTCCCACCCCGAAAGCCCCAACCACTCGGCCCAGCTTGCTGCTTGGTTGCTTGCACGGTGTCACATCGGTGTAGCAGTTTACAGAGATGGTACAGTTCGCGACAATTACGATCAAACGTACAGTTAACATCGGCGCAGGATCTCGCGAGCCCGGAACACAGCAGCGGCTGAAGAGACGGGCGGGCAGCGGGGGCGGCAGCGACGGTCGGGATTGCGATGGAAGCCGTATCGCGTGTAACTGCTCCGACCGGTTCGGATCGATGATCGCGACGCTGTGTATCATCTTTTTTTTCCCGCTTCTTCTGGCTCTTCTTCGTTGTTTCGCTTCCATCTCTGTTCACTGTCGCCGCGCCAGGGCAAATGACAACGTCACCGGGACGTGTAGAACGGAGCGGGTCGAGCTTATAGGCGATCACGTGGCACGGTGACGTTCGCTTTTCACCCTCGCTCTCCCTTTTTTCTTTCTCTCCCTCTCTTCTTCTCTCATTCTGTCTTCTTTGACCCTCTATTCGATTGCACACTTTGCACAATGCTGGGAGAACGGAGACCGCGAATCGCTTTGTGTTGCTTTAAGTTTCGAGATGCTTCGAGGACAATTAGGCTCAAAGGGCTAGGGAATCGCGTCGGAGTCGCGCAAATGGGTAAGAGAGCAGAAATCTGTAGGGTTGAAACGATGGGACTCGGTGGAATAATGAAGTAAAGGCTCGATGCACGACCACTGGTAGTACTTCTCCGTCTCCCCTGCGGATTGAATGCTTGTTTGGCGATGTTTGGAGTGCGTGTTCGTCTTCGTGCAGCCGTCTTCGCACAATCTTCATCGCAAAAACAGTCCGTCTAACAATTCTAAATGCGATCGTTCTACTCTGTCGTTTTTCTCATGTATCGATTCCAACCCATACCCGACGAGAGAGACGAGTTGTCTTTCGAGATAAAAACCACGAAGATGCGAACCACCGAGCTTTCGAATATAACATCGATACACGCCAATATCTCAAAGCGACGTGCTGTATCGGCGAATTCCAACGAACCGCATCGGTGTGGTTCACTTCTTCCGTTGTCTCGTATGTCCTGATGAAAGCATCGTCTACATATATCGAGCTTCTCCAAATAACAGTCACGAATCGAACCTGTGGGGATTTCATTCTGGAAAAATTATAAATATGTGAAACTCGGTTCACTTTAATTTCAAGATCTACGGGTCCTAAATAGTTTATCGTTCCGCCGCGCCGTCGTCGTTCCAGGGATTCGAATTAAGCCGTGAGATCGGCGGGAAGCTTTGCAAACGTATCCCGAAGTTGGCGATGGCTGTCTCGCCTTGTTGCGTTGCGTTGCGTTGCGTTTCGTTGCGTTGCGTTGCGTTGCGTTGCGTTGCAACGAATATTCCTATTCTCGGTTTAATAGATATTTATTAAAGTACCTGCGAGGGGGGCGAGAGGGAGGGTAGAAATAAAATGGTCGCCCCGGCAAAATACTTCGGGACCCACGTTAATGCCGCACTTTAATATAGGTAAGTCCAAGTTAAGCTCCTTACGGATGACGATACGATTAGTACGGTTGGTTGAGCTAATTGCCTTCGCGCTGATGGGAACCGAATCGAAGAGCCAGCAATATGAGCGGGAACAATATATCGATCGTCTTTCTTCGCAGCCCTCGTTCGGAGGGATGTTGCGATAAAAATTACCGAATTCAATGACGAGCCCATGACACAGTCGCTCGCACAGATCGATTCCTCGGCTATGATTACAATGTAAACAGGGGATTCGTGGGATGGGCGTGTGCAAACGACCACGCGTCGATTTTCTTTTTTCGAGCGGTTCGGAACAATACAGGTAACCCTCGAATGACACGGTGTGTTTGTGTTACACGAAGATCCGTATCGCAGTCGAAAACTCCAATGACCCTTGTGA
Organism: Lasioglossum figueresi; assembly: GCA_028455805.1. Classification (NCBI taxonomy): domain Eukaryota; kingdom Metazoa; phylum Arthropoda; class Insecta; order Hymenoptera; family Halictidae; genus Lasioglossum; species Lasioglossum figueresi. Next base: position 18,791,822 of record CM052194.1, read on the forward strand.
AACAGAGTGCTCCTGTCACACTCAGTTTCGATAAACACTTTTTTTCATAATTGTTAACACGTTGATTCGCCCGATTTTCGGTCTTTACGCTCGTACCAACACGATCCTACTGGTCTGTACGATATCTATTTTGAAAAACGTACTCGTTTTTGTAGTGCAAGAGGTTAATCAACGCTAAACCTACCAAGCGCAAAACATATAAAAATGAAACATCTAGAAGCGAAACGATTGAATTTCCTTGAACTTTGTAGTATTTTTCGTTTTATAAGTTCAAAAGGAACTTTATGATCCCGACCGATTCTAAGACTAAAACTCTGGACCAAGTGGCCAGATACAATCGCGAATTTATGGGTAGCCAAAGGTAGACCGGATAATGGAGAGCTTCCGATCCCGATCGAACTCTCCTTCCCCGAGCGGTTTACGAATTTCAAGATGAAAAGATTCAGGTACGAGCTTAGAAAATGCCTTACCATGAAGTAATGCCTCTGTATCTCAGTCTTCTCGCTGGCTAGCTTCTCGCATTCGATCTTCAGTCTGAAAAGTGAAAAGCGATTGAGGACGGAACGAATCGGACGCGCGTTAAAGCGGAGACGGTGCAATTGCGTGCACGTGCATATACGTTCTCCGCTTACATACAGTGACCCCGATTAATAGACGAGTGGAATATGAGCGGGGATTATCGTGTTTGGACTCGTTTGAAAGAAAGAAATGTCTCAAAAATATTATTAGAAGATTCGTAAACAAATAATAAATTGTAAAAGAGTTTGATCATCGTACAAACTTCTCTTTTACAAATGTTCACCGATCCAAAGGTGTAGGGTACAGCACTAGAATGGATGACTATTATTTTTCTTACACCCTGTACACGCGTGCAGAAAGAGGCAAGCACAGGAAGCAAGAAGACGTCTGCGTTCTCCTTTGAGACTCGCAACATCTTGCATTTGAAGGAAAGGTGTACGCGCGGCGCGGCGGTCTGTCTCTGGAAGTAAGATCGAGTTCTCGGGCGAAAAAGCTGAAGGAATAAAAAGGAATGAGGTTATGGCGGTGTTAGTGGCGCTCCGTGAGCAAAGAAGGGAAACGTATCAGGAGGTGTACAGTATTTCGGTAAATACGGCCGGGCCACGAATTACGTTCATCCAGAAAAATCGCGCGGAAAGTATCGCCGGGGAATAAAGATGGCTCCGACGTTATTACACGTGGAACTCTCGTGTTCGGTCTAAATTAAACCCTCTTTTAAGATCTCTTGACTAACCACTCTGTGTTCGAGTAACCGAAACTCAAAATACACCGGCAGAAACTACCGGCCAGCTGTTTACTCTTGATACGGTGAAAAAGTTCGCAGGAAAGTAACCTCCGAGCATCGAGTGTAACATGTACATCTCGGAAGAAAGAATCCGCGAAATTAGACCGCGTTCATAATTACCGGCACAATTAAACAATTAGGCTCTCTCCGCAAACTACCACCGAAACTCGTTGTTAAACTACCACCGGACAGAAATATCTTGACCACGAGCGTTGCCAGGCTAGAGTGTAACAGCGGCGTTAACAGCGAAGCGCAAATTCGGCCGTCCACCTAACGGTTTCAACGGTATCGCGCCGCGCAAGATAATTAATGATACGTAAACGCAGACATTTGTACACACGGTCCTATTTCGGCGCGTACTCGAAAGTGAGCGTCGCGTCGTCCCAATAACGCTAACCGTTACAGCATCAGCTGCATCTGGATACAACTTGCCACAACGGCAATTGATAACCGTCCGACCGATAATCAATTACCATAAATCGTCGTATCCCGTCGCTGTCGCGTTATGGCTGTTTCTTTCTTTGCTACACGCAAATCATTCGTTTTTACATGGCCGTCTCAGGTGAGCTCCTGCTATCCGTAAACGTAAACAGTCGTCGATCCATCGCTAGTTACGAGTCGACCGAATGTTAAATCACCGGGTGATAAATTGCAACGTCGAAATAGAAACGAAACGACGCGACGCGATGCGATGCGATGCGATGCGAAGCGACGGTCCCGTCGGCCAACCGCGGACTGTTAAATAAAACCGAGGCAACCGCTATGGAAAATTTCTAAAATCTTCGTGGAACGTTCAAAAAAGCCAGTGAGCGTATCCGCTTTTGCTCGTCACTGTATCTCATAGTTTGGACGCGGGTTGTTGTATAACAGTTTGAAACCGTAATTTTCAGAACCTCCGCAACCTCTGTTAAGAACTAGGGTAGAGTGGGGCTAAAAGTCCAGCGGGTAAGAAGTCCCGTCCCGACTTGAATATTTTTGTTTGTTTATGGTCGGCTAAAGTTTGCCATATACCGCAGGTAGTGTTGGAGATACTGAAAGAAACCATGGCAACGTGAGTTTCGCACGTACAGGATGGGTCATTTAAAACAGGTCACCCGAATAACTCGCTTGCTTTAGAAGGCAGAAGAGAATGCCAGACCTGAGATCTACGTAAGTCAAACGTGTGTAGTTCGAGACGTATACGACGACCATTACGAAGATCGCTCAAGGTCGCTCATGGTTGAGTAATCAAAATTTATCAAAAATTTATGACATCGCGATTATGAGACCGACTGTACCTCGTAGACTTTGGTATCTGGCAAATAATAGTTCTACGATGCAGTGCCAGTCGCACGCTCCTCGACGAGCTCCTCGATGAGCTTCTCTATGGGTAGGTGTATACATATAGTATAGAGTACAGAGTATAGAAGTACAGAGAATCGATCGATTGGCGACGGTTAACGGACAACCGTTGCCTGACTCGGAGACGAATAGCGAGAGTCAACCTTTATCCAATCCCAGTCGACTTTCACTCGTCGCCTCGTTACTCGCGTTCGCGAAAACCGTTCGATCCGACCGCGGAGGACATCGACGCGACGACGAGACGATGCGACGCGTTATTAGGAGAGCCCGGGAGAGTCAATCGAGCAAACAATTCGAACTTTCCACTCCGGGTAAGAGAGTTCGAAGCGATCGGGGGCGCGCGCCGTTAGCAGGAGGACTAGCGAGCAAGGAACAACCGCCGCGAAACATCGAATGGAAAGACGATCGGTGGCGGGAGGTAGGAAGGAGAGGAAAAGGGGCCAAGAGAGGGGAAACGGAAGCGAGGAAAAGGGAGAAGACAGATCCCGGGAAACATCGGCGTCAATAATCGTGTATCTTCAAGAAACCAGAGGGCGGAGGGCGGAGGGCGGAGGGGACGAATAGACGAGAAAGGGAGGAACAATCGCGGAAAGAAAAACAAAGCAGAAGCGAGAGGAGACCGGTAATGCGAGTCGAAGAAAGGAGAAAGACTCACGAGTGGTTCTGTTGCTGGATGAAATTGAATTCCTCTTTGATCCTCTCGCAAGTGTCAGCCACCGTGAATTTCAACCCTCCCGCAGCCCCGCCGCTTCCTCCGCCACCCTGCAACAAAAAAATATATATACATGTATATCGGCGAGGAAAGGGGGAATTCGATTAACATACGCGACGAGCCAAGATAAAGAACGAGGAGTTGATCGGATGAATCGATGGTCCAAAGCGTGTACCTATGAAACCCGATCCTTCCTCGAAGCTTATGAAAACGCACGACTCGCGGTCTTCATTTCTAATTACGTGGTCTCGAAGTGTTAGAACTACTCCATGATTACCTCGAAGAAGCACGCCAACACCCTGCAGTTTCCAAGCGGAAAGCTCGGGGTATCCGATGTCCAAGCAACCAGAGTCGGTGCGAGGCAAGCGAGAATCTTTTCCTCTCCTGAGATTATGCAACCCGAACGATAACGTCGATGCTCGAGCCAGCAGCGGTGGGAGACGGAGCGAGGGGAAGGTTGCACGGACAAAACACGGTGGAAAAAACTCGTTAAAGGGCGCGGAAAAAACGGGGAAATCTCGTTACACGGGAGACCAGGTACACGGTCGCGTTTCGCGTGACATTGGACCGCGAGCCTCGCCACGAATAAATCCTAACAAATCCGAATTTAAAGGGGTGACCGCGATCGTGGTCTCGTTCTTTCGTTCGGCTGCACGCCTGTAAACCGTAACGAGGTTAAAGTCGAAGATGACAAGCAACCAGCATCAAATGGCCTTCGGCCGCATAAGGCTCACGTAGTAGACACACAAACGAACGAACGAACGAACGAACGAATGAACGAACGAACGAACGAACGAACGAACGAACGAACGAACGAACGAACGAACGAGCGAACGAGCGAGCGAACCAGGTATAAAAGACAAGCGTCGTCTCCGTGGGCTGGGAGGAGGAGAAGCAAGGCCTGAAGAGGCAAGGATGAAGGGCCATGAAGGCGTTCTTAATGAGACCCATTCCACCAGGTAGCACGAGGTTTCTGAATCCACGGGTTCTTCAGCTCGGCCGATGCGGCGCGGAGACGAGCGGCGTCGAGCGTAGCGGCGGCATAGCGGCGGCGTATTGGTACGTGCCGCTCTACCGCTTCAAATTACGGAGAAAAGGATCGAGGCTTCCCGATGACAGTAATGATTACGTTACACACCACCGTCCGCGGTCATGTCAATCGAATTTCGTGAGTGCACTCTCGAAACGTGCCCCCTCGCTCGCCTGGAGATATCTCGAGAGCAACCGATCCCTGAGCGTGCTTCTTTCCAACAGGTTTTTTAGCCCGGAGCAGAAATGATTTTGCAACCCAATTTTGTTGTTGCACGTTCCCTGCGTTATTGCCGTGAGCAAGGAATCGTCGACGATAAACGAAAAAGTGTTTACAAACCTACATTCTGAAAATCGTCGACAAAGAGATTCAATAGTTTTCGACTCGGTTGATCGTATCGTTCGGAATTTGTCACGGGCTCGACGCGACGGAGCGTTTTCGCGAATAAAGCGGTTGGGATCTTTTTCGCAATCAAATCATTAATCCGATACGCTTACCGGAAGGGGCGAAAAGGGGACAGACACGCACACGTGGATGGACGGGGGTTCGCGTCATCGAACGTCAATATTGCGCATCAGCGTGAAAACAAGAGGGAATTTCAGGCCGAATGACAAAATCTCCCGATAAAGAGAAATATTCCCAGCCGGGCGGCGCTAAATGGTCAATGACTGTCCACCGGCTGGAAAATTCCCAGTTTTCGGGGCAACGCGGCAGTCTCTCTCTCGCGTAGAATGATTTGGCCACTTGTTGAATTCGAAACGGGGAGTAGTTGTCGGTGGTAAAATGGTTTGAGAACAGATCGGGGAAGAGGACGCGCCGCGCTGGTGGGCCTCACTTGTTGCAATCATCAAATGGAACAGTCATCGAACAGGTTGTTGTTCCGATGGTTAACCCGGCAGCGTACACGTATCCGTTATGTGATACGGCTAGCCGACGACGATTCGTTTCCATGAAAATTTTCGCGCTGCGCTGCGCTGTCGGCTTTCCGCCGGCGACGATAACTCGCGATATCGATCCGAAACTTGTCACGCGGAATTTTTCTTTGTAATCCCCGAAACGATCGGATACAGCCTCAACGTAACCTAATTAACGCGTTGACTGCCATATCGGAGCGCATAAAATTTACACAAGAAAACAGTATGTACGCCATAGCACAGTTCCTCAAAGTAATACCGACATCAGCTGCAAGAATACGCGATCAAAAATATAGATTTGCGTGTGAAAATTTACAAATGACCATGAAACTTCTCAAGGTCACTGCATTATCGAACAAACACGTTCATCGGATATTCTTCTCTATACATTACAATTTATGTCAGAATTACTTTTTATAAGACTTTCTTTTCGAAACCGGATTAACGACGACGCGAACGGTAAAGAGGGCTCGGTTTCGAAAGAGCTCGTGCACAACCTGGTCCGTCGTTCGACGTTTTTATCTCGGGCTCGATCGGACTTGACAAAAATGTCCGAGTTGGAAGCCGAAGGGTCAATCGTTCGACCACACACGCGTTTAAATCAATCGTCCTTTTCCTGGAAGTTTTGAGCGCGCCCTTAAGGGGCTTCTCGCTTACGTCATCCGGCCTTTGGTCGATCGACGGCCCTCCGAAGACCTATTACCTTATTTACGATTCGCGCGGCCATTATCTCCCGGCAACAAAGTGAACCAGCCGGTTTTTCGATGCGATCCTGCGTGCGTGTACCCGTCCACCCACCCATTTCGCGCACACACGCGAGCATGCACGCACGTCGAACACACATGAACGAACGTGTGCTCCTTCATTGATCTCATTGGTGTGAAAGGGGAATCGGGCAGACAATGAATACAAAGGCCGCGTTACATAGAAACGCAGGCAGAAGCTCTCTCCCTCCCTCCCCCCCTCTCTATATCTCTCTCTCTCTCTTTCTCTCTCGATCGGCCTTTCTCCCTCGCGTCGGGACGCCTCGGGAACGGAAGACTTTTGTCTTCTCTCGTTAATAACAGTTTTGACAGAACCCAGCGAAATGCACGGATGATTGGACGGCTCGCGGCCGAGGCAAAGGAGAGAATTATTGAAAAATTGATTTTTACGATTACGAATCGTCCTTTTGATCAGCGCGGGGCATTGACGCGATCGCTGCGACTCATCTCGCGCGCGCGCTAGCGTACCCGCTTGAGCGACGGTGAATATGTGTGAATCGTTAAGCTCAAAGAGCAAAATCCGATAGTCGCGTCAAAGAACCATCGAAAAAAAGAGAAGAAAGAGAGCCACGTAATTAAAGGAAAGAGAGAAAAACGAACGAAAATTCATGCGTCGATGTGCGCCCGGCGCCGTCGTCGTTGTCGTCGTTGTCGTTGTCGTCGTCGTTGTCGTCGTCGTCGTCGTCGGATAGGGAACGCCGCGTGGACATTTTCCACGATAGTCCCCGTTGATCAGAGCTCGACGACCAAAGAGAATCGCTTAGCAAAACGCTCTCTCACTCGGTGTACAGTGCATTAGGATTGGCTCACCGATATACCTGACCCGTATCACGTCACATTTCTCGACCGAGTCGAGCGGTCGACCTTCAGAGCCGTAGAGATCCCCGAATCGCGTCTCCTACACGATATGTGTGAAGTTTCGGACCCGAAGTATTCGTACACAGTGTAAAAAGTAAGTAATTCTAATTAGTATGAAAGCAAAGTTCTTACTGGCTCTTAATGCAAAAGCGTGACCTGCCTTTTACATTAATTCGGTACGTTGTATCGACAAATGTAGAACGGTGTCCCCATTTTATTCAGCGGGAAGGTGTCTAATTGGATGAGTCACCGATATCGAAAATTATTCAAATCATGGTGTGCCGGCGCTGTTGAAAGTCAGACACGCACTTGAATAAACATGGATGCATCGATCTGCAACTTCGGCGAATAGGCGCAGGAGCTTTGCGTGCGTGCACAGCCACGCCGACAGTATATTCCGCGCAAATAACAGTCTAGGCTTGGCGGTAACCATCGGAGAGATCTACCATTCGGCTCTATCCCCTTCTATAGCGACTGATCGAGGCAGAACGGAGGGACTAAGGGAACCAGAACGAGAGGATTAACGAAGATGAAGTAGAAGAACCATCCTCGATGAAACGAGGGCTAGAGCAGTGCAGAGGGCCATACCGCACAGTCCAAGTCCAATAGACGCAAAGTGAGAGAGGTATTTTATGATGGTACATATATTTCTTGATTCTTATTTATGCGGTAGAAAAGGTTAAGACCCCCTGCTTTAGAGAAACAACGAGCGTCGATTTGCCGGCTGACATTTGTTGCGAACCGGACATGTTAATCACCGGACGACACGCGTTTAATTACCTTTGAGGAGTGCGTAAACACATACTCTGTTACAAATATTCCGGAATAAATTACTATAAACGAGCAAGATAGACTAATTACAGGGGAAAAAGAGGTGCTCGCGGCGTAGAATAGCGCGTATCTAATTTATCGAAACGGAAAAGAAAAACGAAACGCGGCGGTTGCGCAACCAGTCCTTTCCTATTCACCAGAATGTTGGGAAACTGTTACGTAGGAGCAAGTGGGTACTTACACGCTCGGTAATCGAACAGAAGCAGTCGAAAAATGAACGGCAAAGCGAGCGCGCGTTCATCTATCAATGTTTAAGCTCCACTCGTAGCGTCGGTACGATTGTTTTACAACCAGAGATATAATTACGTTGAAAGTAGTATCGGAAAACTGCGCGAACCGTGAGTGGCTATTAAAGATAATTATTATGTGATTTAAGGAAACGCGATAATTGATACTTCTGCCTGGATCGTTCGAGAAAAATTAACACGTTCTACAGAGTCTTCCATTATGAAGTGTTACTTTGAATGATTAGAAAACACTGTTTTCTTTTGAATTGATGAATTACAAATTGATGACGTATTCTCGGTAGAATATTTTTTGCTGTCTCGCTAGACGGGTCGCTCTAATTGGGGCGTGGTGACTAGGTGACATCATGGACGTACCATTGGACGAACAGCCTCTAGATATCATAGTGTTCCTGATTGCTCGACAGCAACAAAGTGTATTGAGTCGAGGGATCTCGGATCGAAGGAAATCGTCAGTATTCTTCGGGAATTCGCTCTATCAACGACCGGGTTTCCACGGACGATAAATCCTGTCGGAGTCGCGGCGCTCGGGTTAAGGGGAAGTAGCAACACCCAGGGGTGACTATAGGGCATTGTGTGTCGGGGCGACGATGCTACTCGTCCGGAGTCCGGAGGAACGTGTAGCATGTACACGTGCTCGTGCAATCGCACACAACGTTCCCCACCCCCCACCCCCCTCCAAGAACAACACAGTGCGCCGCTCTGTCGCTGGATCACGTCGGCCTGGGTTTGCGGCAACCAACCGGCCGCGGCCGGTCGACGGAAAAGGAAAGAGGACGATGGAGAGAGCGACCAAGAGGAAGAGAGACAGCGTGAGAGAGAGAGAGAGAGAGAGAGAGAGAGAGAGAGAGCGAGGGAGGGAGGGAGGGGAGGGGCTCCATTCCGCCGATCCTCTCTGCTCCGGCGTATTGTGCGCATTGCCATGAAACGTCTAACCTATAATAATCATACCGATATACAAGACGAGCTCCGTAATGCTTGCTTCTCGTGCACACGCGCACACGTCCAGCCGCGTGTACGTGTGTGACCCGAGCGGTAACGCGACCGTCAATCCGCCATTGCGACATGGACGTGAGGTTACGCGCGTGAACGAGAAGCAAGCCTGAACTCTCCCGTCTCCCTGGTTCTTGCTGCCACCCAACGCGCTCGATCCGCCAACGAATGCTAGTCGAATGATGTACATTTAGCTGACCGAGACGACACCCTCTACACCTACACACTCCTGCGCAAAATGACAACGGACGCTTGCTATCTTTAATTTGTCGAAAACTATGCGGAATTTTTAAATGAAACACAGAGTATCGTTATTGGCAAAATTGAGTTGGGGTGTGTGTATGTGTGTGTGTGTGTGCGCGTGTGTGCGCGCGTGCGTGATACGAAACATAATTCTGAATTAATTAATTTAAAAATAATTTCACGCCGCGTCTGTATTATTTTTCTCGCCGACAATTATCCTCCACAGGTTGTAGCTCGAGTTTGTCGCCACCCTGTATATTAGATGTTTTATCTCTCTCATCAGTTACACGCTATCATAGCGCAGCTTCGCAAATTCTGACTGCTCAGCTACGACAGCAGGAATTTCACAATGTTCTCTCCCTTCCCTGCTTTTCACCTTGGTCTTCTTCAACGAGCCGCCTCCTCCCACCCACTCAGCCACCCTTTAAATTCAGTCTAGGCTCCCCTTACAAAGCGTGCCGGTATTTGTTAGCGCATTTTATGTCCCGACATTGATTGAGCATACATATTCCGTTAAGGCGTTTCTCCAACAGACGTTCCAAATTGTGTTCTCCTCCATTATGATGGAGCATCCCCGCGTCGGTATCGTTCTGTTCTCATCGAGCGAATATACGCGCGCCGGGAAACGCAATTCAATAGTTTAACCCACCATTTCAGAGAATTTATTCGTTCGGGCAACTTCTCCTCGGTAGTAACACTGTCGTTAACTGTTTCATTACTTTCTTTCTTCTCACGAATTAAGAAGAGATTCTGGGGTGAATTGTTAAAATTAAAATGATGCATATTTTCTTGACATTTTTCCATCAAATACTGGATCCGAATAAATGGAAGAGTGTGTAAAACATCCCTCGAGACATTATGGGTTTCAAGGATTTACCATTTGCTCGGTTTCCGACTTATTTATTCAAGAAAAATCAACCCTTTTCCGGTGGAACAACCCTTAGGTTTGACCTTGAATTAACAAGGTCTCCGTCCAACGGTAATGTTTCACCAGCGAGATCAAGGGATCCTTCGAGTAGCCATCTAGTGGACCCCTCAAGAAGCTCGATGTATCGTGAGCGACTTTGATCCACCGAGTGACCAATATGAAAGCGTATACAGTGATATCTCAATTGTGAAAGAGATCACCGAGAAGTGTAACAGGATACAATACCAATCGAATAGCTTACCTTTTTTAATTTGAATGATCTTTTTATGAAATATTTACCACATTTAACACATTTGTGTCGTGTTTGGAGTCGTTTCCATTAGAAAAGTTTCGAATATGTTAGCAGCAATTTCATAAATAAATAACTAGAGATAGAAACAAGCAAGTTTGGTTTACTCGGTATTCTTTTCCGTGCTCGGCCCTAGCGACAAAATATCAAAGAATAATGTCTGCACACGACATAAGTGACATTTCAGTCCCGAAGTTTTCACATATGTCGAGACATTACTGTAAATGTCTTCGTCACGCAAGGGATGAAGCGTGTAGCGTCCACGGCAAAGACACGTCGCTTTTATTGTTCTGTTACATCGTTTCAAAGTCTTTTTTACACGAGTCTATAGTCAGCCTACATATGCATCTGAATTTTTTATTAGAAATAAATGGACATTAGCTGTCCACTTCGCAACTGCTGTAGGGATGATGAGAACTTGTAGAGGAAGCGTATTAACATTTAAAACCCTCGCGGAGAAGAATAATTGCAGGTAATAGGACAATTGCTACCACACTTTGGTGTAAAAAATTCTCTAGCAACTATGTAGAAGATACTCAGCTTTTTCCCCTCTAACATTTCTTCCTAACTTCGAGTATCTTCCAGATGCGGGTGGGAGGTGGAGGTCGTCGCCTCGAAGGAGCGGTGTTTTGATCGATATGCATCATTCGCCGCGCGACAATCATGCGGATGACAGTGACGTCGGGGTTCCGCGTCCGTGGCCGCGCGGCTCTATGTACCCGTGGTGCACGGTGTATATGCGCGTACCGCATATACGTGTGTACACAATATGGCCGCATATGTGTGCCGTATATTTCTGACCGTGCCCTTCTGCGCTTTAACGAGGATGGCCGAGGGTCGAACCTCGTTCGACATGTAAATGTAAATGTTGGACAAGAACCAGCCGGCGGTCCTCAACCCTCTTTTAATCCGGGGCTGGATCGCGTCGCGGGATCAAGGCCGCCCGGTGAGAATCACTGGCGAGGACGCTCGCTGACTCCCCGGTGTGGCAAGAGTGTTGCGACGTTCTCGACACAGTTGGCAGTGGCGATCAATCTTCCACGACCAAGTTACATTCTTCGGGGCCGAGAGCGTCCGTCACCGGGCGAAAAACGCGCCGCGACTCTACAATGCCTGGTGGAAGGTGGGGTGGTCTGAAAGTCTGAAGGCAGAAAACGCGGTCGGAACCCGCCGCGCTAGAACTTCCTCCACGAATGAAGTATAATACCGATCCCGGTGCCAGGCCGATTGAATTGCGCGCACGCGGAGAGAGATTTGTGGTTTCAGCGGCACGGAGAGCCGACTAGAGAAGAAGTTTCATCGGTCCTGTCTATCGTTGTCGCCGGAATGCCTTTCTTTATTGGCCATGCCGGCATTAAGAATGGACAGTGATCGCTAACCGATCGGATCAACGGCGAGCAACGCGGAAATCTAATCATGGTAATTTAGCCGGGATTTAGAAAACGCAAATCCTGAGCGGTGATCGATGCTAATGCGATCCCAGAGAAAGATCCGACTCGATCGAGCCACTCTGCGTGCTGTATTAGATTGTGGCTTCCGGGAGACTCTGGAAAAATCCATTCCGTTTATGCAATCTGTTTCTTATCGGTACTCCTGACATTAACACCGAACCTGTCACGTAGGTTAGAAATACATTTTTGCGACACCTTCTGTATATTTTGCGCTTAATGCGTCGCAGAGGCAATCGGAGCGAATCTTCGATAAATAAGTGGACAGTGAGTTCGTGGAATAGTAACAACCCTTCGCCTACCGATTAATGCAATTTGTAGAGAGCAGCGGCCAAACCGAATTGAGTTATTCATTTATCCGTAAACAACGTGACAATAGATCGTTAGCTAAAATCCGTGGCCGGATGAAAGGGGATATAATGAAAGTATTCGGAGGATGGACGTGGATTGCTCCGAGCGAAACCAAAATGAGAACCACTCGTCGGGATTTCAGTGGGTGGCGTTGGTCCCCTCATCAAATGCTTGTCATACCGTTCTTACCCTCAAACTCCGGAGCCTAACGGATCCCAACAGTCGGGTAAAGCCCGAGCCGCACCCCCGTGTACATAACGAGAGAGAGAGAGAGAGAGAGAGAGAGAGAGAGAGAGAGAGAACGGGTGTGTATATGAGAAGAGGTAGAGGCGACCGCCCCAATGGACCTGCCGACGAAGGCTTAAAGCCCGTAGGCCCGTGATGTGCCTCGGGCTAAGAATTATGTCGCTAAAATCCACCAATTACGGCGGATGCAAAGCGAAAACTCTTTTCTACGAATTCATAGAGTCCGGGATCAGTCGATAACTACCACGAAATAACTTGTTATTCGTTGGCTCCATCAGCTGGTCTGTTCTACGAACATTCACGACTCGATACGACCCTGTCTGGTGAAATTAAATCTCTGCGCAATTCATCCGAGGTAATTTAATAATTGTCCTCACCAGAAACTCCATCCGGAAGCCGTCAGCGATTTCTAAGCGATTTTATGTTTTTGCGGACCCACTTTATGAACAGGTAATTGGCATATAATAATAAAAATAAAATCGCGAACGATTGCCTGGTGTACAGGCAAAACACGGGTTCGACGTAATTGTCGGAACAATGGGAGTAATAGGGGATGATCAGAAATCCTCCCCTTCGCCCCGGCCGATGTATCGCAGTGCATCATTCGTGCAATGAAAAAGAGCATTCGTCTGATTACGATTTCACGAAACGTCGTACGCCGCGCGGCGATGAATTCATCAGCGAAACCACGCAGTTTCTTGCATCCTCCGCGATTAATCACTCGAAGCGCTTTTCATCGGACAGCCGATCGTTTTTATTCGCGTTCTCGTGCGCAAGATACGCGTATGCAGAGTGTTCTAACGCTGATGCTTCAGAATTTCATTACTCATTGGCCTCCGTCAAAATAATCGGGAAAGTGTTCGCAAACGAGGATACATGCGAATATAATGTTTACCGCAATTTCTTATCTCCGTCAAATCAATAAATTATAATCGAAGACAGATCTAAAAAAAAGAGATGCAACAAAAATGATTCTACGAACTTTTTGAACAGAGCAGTATAAATATGTAAAAAATCTTATCATTTTGTTCAGCACTGTAATATAAATTTCCGATCGTTACGATTGATTCGGTATCCTCGCCATGTTTATACAACGGGAGAAAACTTAACTTTTATTCCGGAATTGATACGAATTATATTATCATATCGTAAACAATGGAAATACAAAGTCGCCCTGTGCGAAATTACCCATAAATCGATGGGCAACGTTACAAATAACTGCATTTCCGGGCGCGCGTCCGGGCCACTGTTTGAACGGGCGGGGCTCCGGGAAATAAAAACGGGCACGATCGCTGCCGGCCGGAATAATATTTCGCCCGTCGAACGGAAATAAAGAATGCGCGGCCGTGTCCGAGCCTTTTTAAAATCCGGCTGTTTACGCGTTGAATAAAGTCGCAGCGCGTGTAAACGGATGGACGCGTGTCTGCGCGGTGAAAATACGAAATTGTCGGATCGAACGAACCGGAAACGGTGAAATATTATCCGAGGATAATTAACGTTCGCGCGAAAGACACGCGCTCCTCGTTGAAGAGTGCGAGCCGCGCCGCGGGGAAAGATGCATCGGAATCGATCGATATTCGCCGCTGTTCCTGCGTAAAAACTGAATTACGAGTTTCTGTGCCAGCAGCTCGTAAGAATTTCGGGATCCGCGCTGCTACGACAAGAAGCTCCGAGTGCTCGTAAAAACTTTGGAACGGGTCCATTATTCCGGTACGGGGTGGGCGAAACGGGCCGGTGAAGATCGACGCAACGTTTTAAAGGTGTTCTCAACGCGGTGAAAACAAACCGACAGGCATTCGCAAGGTATAACACTGCAACGGTGACTATGGACGCAGCCTAATGCTTCGCGGCGACTTCGGAATGTCACCCTCGAGAGCTATTAGCGAACAAAACCCGCCTGTAGACGCAAACTTCCAATAGGTGTCGCCTTTAGGTTCAAGAATACAAATCGTGTAAGTCTAGAACAGGCTTGGCAACTGATTGCTCGCCTGCATATCGGCCTCTCGAGTTATCACCCCAACTACCATGCCGAATTACTAAGACCGTAGGGGGGAAATATGCCTATACTACCGTTCAAACGATAGCTCTAACTTTTAAGTAGCATTAGGATGAGATGACAGATTTCCCTACGCGCGGCTCCGCCGAGTCAGCACGCTGGTGTAGGTAGCGGTTGGAGGAGCCGGTTGATCAATTGGTTGTCCAGACCTGCTCTATATATAGCGTACGAATGGGTCCAAAGACCATAGATACCCGCCCCGCCTCAATAGACCCAAACTTGACCAAAAGGATCCGTGTTGGCCGATTCCGATCCAACCTGGTCCAACCTGGTCCGACCTGGCCAGACTTTTGTAATCATATCTGACCAAGGATTTAATTATTTCAGAATCTCGCTATTATCAATTTCGAATTAGTTTATTCGACGATCGTTAACTTTCTCCTGCGTCAGTCATTACTGATTTCTAACGACACATCTGTCTGCAATATCTCTCCCGCGCACACGTATTCGAAGGGTAATATCGTTGAATAAACGAGCGCATCAAACATTTATCAACACAAAAAATGAGTTATAATTAAAAGCAAAACCATATTATAAATGGAAGGAAGAATATTCGTTCCACAAAATTCGCGAAATTACTCGTAAATCGCTGTTTACATTACAGATAACTATATTTTCGGCCTGTATTACGTCATTGCTTAATCTCTGAAAAAACAATACAATATTTGCGATCGAAAATATTTTGCAGCATTCTCCCCGGATAAAAAGCACACGAACGTTTTCGATGTTTGTTGCGTTAACTAAAGTTTCGAGCCGTGCAAATACGCGTGTCCACGCGAAAATCAGTAATTACGAATTTATTACCGATCCAAGGAAATGCATACATATTTTTATTAATTGCACAACAATCGAGCTTAACAACCCTCCTTCCCCGAAAAAATAACGTTGTCCCGAAAAGTTTGCCGTGGCAGTAATTATATTATATCGACCAATACTCCGAAGGGGTGGAAAACAACCCTCGAAGTTAGGGGTGGGACGTCCGCAGCCCCGCGTCGCATCTCGGAAGGATAAATTCGTCATTGTCGTCCATTGTAACCAATCGGCCGTCTAGTATAACTTTTTCTATTTCGGGATCAAGTGACCCTCCGGCGAGCATTTCAATTTTCACTCCTCGTTTCAATTCGGATGGGACGACTCGACGAACAATTAGTCGTCGTGCAATTTGATCAGCGATTGTCATCGGCGTATCTCCCCTCCCCTGGCGCTCTCTCCCCTCCACTCCTCTCTCCGCCCACGTGCTGGAAAAACTCACCCGCGGAGAACCATTTTTATGTCGCAATTGCGTTTTTTCATCCGTCAACAAGGATTTAACGTGAAACTCGTCGAAAGTAAACCGCTTTCGCTCGACGACAGATTATTCAAGACTTTGGCCGCGTTACGGACCCAAATGTTCACAAGCGATACACTTGCTACGTATTAGTGTAGCGTATTTACAGTGTTAGAGAAAATGGTAAGACAGTTTATAATATTTATACTTCACAGACAAAATGGTCATTCGCAGGTCGTCGGTGATAAGTCTTATTGGTTCACCGTGCAGATGGTTTTAACGGCAATAGCGGTATGTAGTAGGATTCAACGAAATTACACCGGTAAATACTTTAACAAGAGGAGACATCGAAAAAACCTCGCGCCGGGTATACAAACAGCATCACCGATGCGGGATGCTGTGTGTGCAGACGAAACGCAAGTGAATAAATAAGCGAGCAAGAAGGGAGAGCGTGAGAGAGAGAGAGAGAGAGAGAGAGAGAGAGAGAGAGAGAGAGAGAGAACGGGAGAAGGGAGCGCGAAGAAGTGGGAAGAGACTGAAAGAGCAACGATAGAAGGGGAAACAAAGCAGCGGCTCTTTGTCCTTTGCTGTAATGCACAATACAAGTCAACGCGCGCTCCCAAAGAGGCTACAAGACTTCCAGTTACCGTGTAGCATTTCTTGTTGCTTCGTTCTTTGGTTCTGCATAGGGAATATTTAAGCGACATTAATTGCTAATCGTTAATTACCGCTTATCTGGGAACTTAATGACAGTTACTGCGCACACTGAACGGTTATTATGAAACTAGGAAAAACATCGCAAACAGAAGGGTTTTTCCAAACCTTAAAATTTAAGCCGGCCGTAGTATCGAATTGTAACGAAGAATATTTGTTATCTACGCGAAGCGTAAAATTGCAATGGCGCATACACGAATGGCAATTGGCCATATACTTTTCGGTGACCTAATATTATTATTACCGCTACTAAATCTTGCCAAATCTTCCCGATCCCGCGATATCCATGGTCCGCCAAACTAAGGAACGAACGATGTTGCTCCATCCAAGCGACTCCTGCTTTTATTATCTTTTCCATCCTCGCGAGGGCTCGAGTTACAGTGTTACGAGCACAATAGTCGTAGGCGTCGCCATCATTTGTTTGGTTGCCAAGTGTAGAGAATGGGTCAGCTCTTAGCGCTTAGGCGAGTGTATTCGCTTCTATTATGATCCCCGTGCCATCCATCATCCGCGAAGTAAATTCGAAATCAATTTCCTGTCTCCCGACTTGCGGCGAAGGGAAACCCTTAGCGCTCTTTAATGCGCGAACGATTCGTTATTCCAGATTAGATTTAACACCGTTGCGAATATAACTGTGTTGATCCTTGCCGTTTCTAGATTTCAATCTCGCTCATTAATCTTAATGCACGCGTCAATTAATCTTGTTGCGACTTTTTACGATTCGACTGAAGTTACAATCTACCATCAAAGTCTTAGGGGTTGAAAAACTTATTTCTCGTACCACATTATATCGTAAACGTTACCATTATATTATCATATATAAAAACCTTATTCAATTGCTTCAGGAGTGTCTACGCGATCGTAATTCAATCTCCCCTCGAATTAAAACGCGGAATCGCACGCAAGGATTCACTCGATACTACCAGTTAACTGGCCCGAACTCCTGTGCATAGATCGTCAAATCCCGGCTCATTGTAATAATTAACACGATTTTACCAAAGCTACCAGATACGCGTGATTGAATCAAAACCAAACCAGTCCCGGCAGGAGTTAATTTCCGCCATTAATATACAGTCGTTTGCGAGCCACGATAGCATCGCGTACACAAGGTGTACCTACCGATAACGGTGCTTGGGATCGGATACAAAATGAAATTTCGTGGCGAAATGTCAAAGGGGAACGCACGATCGATACCATTCTTACAAGTTTTCCATATCGGCAAACCTGAAAACTGTGCACATCTTTATTCACATATCAGATTGCACGTTGACACTTTCTCTAGGAGTTGTTGCGAACGGAAGCTAATTGGAAACGCTAGCGAGGGCACATTCGGCTGTAATAATCTTCAGAGGGACAACATACGCGACCATTTAAAATCTTCAAAGTGAATATCGCGTTGTGCGGGAGAGCCTAATTTTAGCGAGGCAAGATACCAACCTACTTCCGTTCCTCTCGGGACTGACTTTCGCATCGGAGTCCATTAAGTCGTAACGTTTCCGGACACCTAGTATATCGGCCGGTTCCTAAACCGATTCGTGTATCATCGCGTGAACGGTTTCACGGTTGAAGAATGCTCACGCGAAAATTATCGAACCACTTTACGCCCGTTGAACGGCGCCACATTAGCGGCAATAAGCAAACAAACGACGAGTCGCGGTCACATATCGTCAGCGGTCGTTTCTGCCAGCGACAATTGTTGTGTACGTTGACTCTCTTCTCTCTTTTTTCTTTTTCTCTCTCTCTCTCTCTCTCTCTCGCACTATAAATAATCTGTACAATTTCTAGAGGCCTTCTCCCGCGTCGACGAATTCCCCGGTGGTCTCGCTTCGCATAAAGGACTTTGAGCTTATGTGACGCGTGAAATTATAACGGGCGCGGGTTGGAAACGTGGAAAAAAGAAAGGTAGGAAGACGGCGATGGGGAAGAAGAAGAAAAAGGGAGAAAGGAGAGAACGGGACAGTGAGCGACGGCAGGGCATTCTTTGAATAGTGGAATTACTCGCAGTAAGAAAATGAAAATCTAGAAGACGGCCGAGTAAACCGTATAAAGGAGAATGCTTTTCCTACGATGCCCACCGCAATTATATTACTCCGCGCTGATCCTTTCTTCCGTAAGCTTTGCTCGTCACCGACCGTTTCAACCGCCTTCCGAAGCTTTACTTTTGAACGGCGGCGAGACGCCGAGGAGAACGTCGAATACTTAAACACTGGTCGAACAACGAAACCCCGATGAACGTGGGTGGGTAACTTTGATCGCGATGTTACTCGCTGCTAGTCAACACTTATTTTACATTCTATGAATTCGACAGGAAAATCAACTCGCAGTCCGTGACTCGAGCAAGTTGACGCTCGAAACACGGACAATTGTATAGTTTCAGACGAAAAGGAAACGCGGTAGATATTCGTTTTACATATATCGGAATCGTAAACGGAGTGTGTACAGGGTGTATAGAAATTATATGTTATTTTGTACACCCTCTTGTTTATTGGTGATTTCGTGATTTGGGTACTTACGGCTGCGGCTGGGTGTCTCGCCGGCGCGGGGTACATTTTAATTGGGGCTAAATGCTGCTCAAGGAATCACACGTGTCCACTGTGTCCTTTGCACACGATCACTTCATGATCCATTCCCTGGCCCGATCTTTCTATGAACATTCTCAGGATCCTGGAGAAACGCCAGCGGTCTTCCCTCACCGTTCACCATCGAGATTCTCTCGCCGGCTGTAATTATAACATGACACGATTCGTTACTTTCGACAAAACCGACGTAGGCCAACGTGGAGCAAGTTGGACTATACGTATTCGGGTAAGATGGGAAACCACTGTTTCACAGAAACTGTGAACGAGCCGTTGTTTTCGAAAGTGGCATAAGTTCATTTATTTATTAAAATTACCATTAACTCATTCTTTCCGAAAATGGACTTTCCACTTTTAAAAACAACAGCTCAACCACTACTGTTTACATATGCCTACTCAGAACATAGAAGAAATAATGAATTTCGTTTGGACATCTTACGCACGTAATGCCGATGTTCATCCAATACAAATCATATTTCACCGTTGAAATGTCTTGTATTCAATTTCCGAACGCGAAAACAACTGCGAGCGTGTTGTAGGCTTACACAACAATAGCTTTTATTTTCCAGTTCGCATGAAATAGCCGGAAACACGAGCGGCGCGTCGCGTCGCATATTGATTTTTAAATAATTTATATTATCCGGTTGCGTGCAAACGCGGCTTTATGAATCCGGCTGATCAATTTATTGTTCGATTTACGACTTGCGTAAACGTATGCCGCCGAACCGTACCCGCCGCGTATTTATCCTAATCTTCGGGGCGTATTTCCAACGCGCGACAATGAAAGGGGATAAAAGCAGACGGGGGTAAAGAAAACGGGAAGAAAGTGCGTTCGCACCCTTGCGCAAATTGAACACAAAGCTGTCGCATGTACGAAATGTCACGTACGAAAACTGTCTCGCATTTTTTAAGCTGGTTTTCAATAAACACTCCTGTCTCTCGTCCGTTAACACCCTTTCGCCGGTATTTCCCGTAAAGCTACGAGCAAATAACAACTCGTGCAACTATCGTTCGCGTACACGACGCGATACGGTATATCGCACAATGTGAAGTTCTATCTTACAATTAGTCTTCAGTTGCGATACGATACCATTAGATATTGATGCAAAGAAACGTGTTTATATTATACGCAAAATTATCAAACGTGCGAGATTTCTTTTCGACTTGTGCTTGTACAGATCGATACGGAAAAATTGTGAATTTCACGTGTTCAGGATATAGTTATTACTATCGGCTCCCCGTCGCCATAACAATTGTACGGTCGCGCACGTGTCATTACGGTCTCTTTGTAACGCTGGATGATGTTCCGTGTAACATGAAAATGGAGTCATGTAACTCTGTTATCAATCCGTTCTCCGTGGATAATATATTTCACGGGCGACGTATAATGGAGCGGGCGTGCGTGAAAAACTCTCGGACAAATTCGAACAGTCATTTCCATCAATTTGCAATAAACGAGAGCGATGAAAACTTTCAGCGGTTTTAACGCGCGTCGCCTTTATCGCCTATTTGTGTATCGCTACGTAACACGTATAGGCCATGGTAGATGAAAAATTTATTCATAGAGTTTACGGACAATCAATTTCGGCGTTGGATACAAAACGGTCGAAAATTCGATGTCTACAACGACAACAATCAATCTACCGACTACATACGTACTACAGTGTCCGCGATCGTTTTTTCCGTTCGAGTCGTGGCTCGTCACGATATTCGCCGAAGCATTGTCCACCGTCAAATTTTATGTCAATCAATCCCCTTTCGATGTAAAATATTTTTAGCAAAATTACTTTTTATAATTGAACCTAGGAAATCTTCGCAACGTTAAATTATTTTTTGGACCCGCTGTATTTTGTGGAAACAGCGGACGGGTTAGGGCGTGCTCCGACGAAATCCGTGAGAAGGCAAATAAACACGAATGCTCGCGGCAGCTGTTCAAAGACACCTATACATCCTGTTAGGGTGGTTCTAGGGAGTCGGCTAGCGGACGTGGCGGGAGCAAGTCACGAAGGAAGTTATCACGAATCTCGCGTAATCGCCGTTGAGATCCTCGACCACGCGATCTCCGTGATTTCTTTCGCGATCGCAATCGCGACACGGTCAAGTACCGAGGCAGACTGGAACTGTTCCGTTCGTTTAAAGGATTCGCCGCACGCCGCGCCGCCGTGCCGTGCCGTGCCGGCCCGGCCCGGCCCGTGACTAACGAAATTACGGTTCATCGACGGGGATGACGACAATGCCCCCCCCCCCCCCCCGTTTACGACTTTATATTATCGGTGCGCGGAGAGCGTGTGCCGCACGATAAACACCGGCAGTTTATTCAGTTAATTAACATTCAGGAGAAAACAGCGATCACCGCACGATAATAACAGAAACACCGGTTCGCGTATCCCTCTATATCACGAGATAGTTATGAAGCGGTTTATATCGAGATCGCCATTGATTTATGCGAAAGTCGAACGAACAACCGCTGAGCTGCGCTGCGCCGCGTCGTTTCTATAGTTAAACGTACGAGCGAGTCACGTGTTATAATGCCCGGTAATTGTCCATAAAAGGTTACACCTCGCCGATTTCCATCAAATTTAAATACGTTGTAAAACTCAACAATCTGTACATACCTATCCTTGTACATACATATAATCGCAGCTCAACCTTAGTTTCCGAGATATTCGCGAAAAATTGCAGCTGCTGCTACATTGAATATTCATAAATGAAAAAAAAATCAGAAGAACTTTTAATTAAATGATTTATTTCTCGCGCGATTTCACTATTTCGTACAGCAACGTACACGCGCGCCCATGCGAACAATAAGTGGGTTCGTCGCATGACGGAAATGGAACGCGCCGGTAGGAGAAAAAGAAATACACCGAACACGTTCCAAGAAGCCAACCACGACGAAGAAAGTGGCGAGCAAAACGTGTCGATTGTCTCGATGATTTAATGAGCCGTGTACGCTGATTCGCGATTACTCTCGACTCGTACAGAACCCCCATTCCCGCTACCACCGTGTCCCTCCCTCTCCGGTAAATAATTTACCTCGCAGCTGTGCCGCTGTTGAAGGTGCCGCCATTCGCATCGCTTAATAAACTGCTAAACAGCGAGCCTCGTCGAAGAACACTTCTTTTGCGTACTTCTTACTTACAGGCTCCGTTGTCGGAGGATTAACGAAAGACGCTCCCCTTTTCCGTTTCTAATGCAACACATGTCAATTTAATCTAATCGCCAGAAATTCAGTGGTTAAATTTTGTATAGCGTTTTACATCTCGTTGTAACAAGTTACATGTTCTCGCGCGTGAGGCGGCTTTCCGGTTGGAGTTGATCTTGTTACCGACGTTAATCGGAACGATTAAAAGCCGATCGCGGCGTTCAACGCGGCTGTAAATAAGCAAACGTAACTTCCGGTAGGTTCGGAAAGGTTATACGAAATCTGCCCGGTGTGTTTCTATAATTATTGCCACTCGAGTTGGCAACAAGCAAGACGTACCGAAAGGAATTATCAAGGTTACTGTTACACGATGCACAGTCGTCCGGTAAGTTGACGAAAACAACCGTTACCACCCATGTGATAGCGCGTGTAGACGCCGGAGATAATTAGTGACACGGTTCCCACGCGACCAGAGTGCACGTACCGTTGACGTTCGATGCAGAAAATGTTACAACTGCCCATTGTTCAAACACCTTATCGCATTTGCATGCAGTTCTTTTGTCCATTCCGAAATTCGTATTCACGGCGCAACGTTCCTTGAATCGTTGACACACTTATTTTGACCAAGGTCTAAATTAGATATTAGAAAAAATTTTAAATAATTCTGGAAACAAATGGCTAGAATCGCGAATTTCCTACCCATAATTTTCGAACTCGAATAATTGCTTTTATCTTCTTCGTTGTCTTTCTTCAATCATTTTGAACAGCCTCGATTATAATGCTCGACCCCCTCTTACTACGATTGCTCCTGTTGATAGGCTTTCCGTAATCAACGCGATGGCAGCGTTTCTTTTCATTAGGCGGCAATTCAACACGCTTGGCCAAATTTCATTAATTAACTCCCCGAAGTTAGAGGATCCGATTGTTAAGCATTCGCTCGTCCCCTATAGAAAACGTCTTACATCCGCGGTAAGTGAAATTAGCCTGTGCATACTTCGGGTCTGCGGAAACGTGGACTCGTTAATTGAGCCAATCGACGATATACGTACATCTATCCTTGCGTACACGCGAGTATTATGACGCAATCGATAGAGAGAGCTTTAAATTTGAACGGAAAGCAGAGCGCCGAAATAAATTTATCAAGTCAAATGCTCGAAAAAGCAATTCTGTATGGAATGCACGTGTATTCGATTGCGAATCGGTGTTGACTGTTCAACGATTCTCCAAACGAACGAGCTGCAAGACTAGTTTCAACACTTATTACCGGATTGCGGATCTTCGCGCAAAATAAAAATTGTCTGGATCGATTGCAAGAAAAGAATAACAACCAAGTATTATTTATTCTTAGTCTACGAATATTAACCTCAACTGTAATTCAGTAGTGTCAACGAAACCGAAACTTTGTTCACTAAACAACACTATTCAGACACAAAACAGATCACAGTTCATAATAAATTTTAATATTAAAGAGGGCATATTCAGATATAATTAGTTCAATAACTTTAATCACGCTGCGCTTTGCAACTCCGAAACAACCAGTGCAAAATTAATTCAACTTTCTTGGAGGTTATCGAATCGTGTTTATATTTTAGTGAAATTTTCGGGCCTCGTTCGAATCGTAACGAAATCGGTGCTTTGTATCCGAGAGTAGGGGGCGGAGGCGGAGGGTTAAAATATGCAAACTCGTTTCCGGTTTTCACCGCGAATTCCGCGGCACCGCGACTATTAGCCAAGAATTCCTCCGACGCATCGACTGCATGGTCGTTTGACCGTCGTCGCGTCGTGGAACAACAATTGGTATACAAACGGGATCGGCTGCGAGCCGGTGTGCACGCACAAGAGAGCGAGACGCGTGAAAACAGCGAGTTGCGATAATCGGTTGCGTCGGAGGCGCGCGAAACAGCAATTTCGCGTTGTCAACGAGCAAGGGGAGTGGGGAGTGGGGGCTGGGCGACGGGGGATACGCAGAACCCAAAAAAACCATAAACAAAAATGATACCTGAGGTCCGGTCGCTGCCGGGGTCGCGTTTTCCGTGTGAATACGTCTTTTAATCCACGTTTGGCACTCGGAGAGGTGGTGTGGTGGGGGACGATGGGGCGGTGGGGGTGGTGGGTGTTGGAACAAAAGGGAACTCCGCGAACACAAACCGATCTTCTTCGTCGTCTTCCTCTCGCACTTGTTTCACCAGTGAACAAAACGGAAAGAACGGAAACGAAATCGGAAACGGAACCGAACAACGAAACGAAACGGAACGGAACGGAACGAAACACTTCGCCGTGACGAATTTTTGGTGGTCTGGATGTGGACGAAGCAAACGGCGAAACGCGTGCACGGTCACACACATACATACATATCGAACGGTACGAAAGTGATCGGAGAGACGGATCGCGAAACGTCACGAACCGCACCGTACGACGAACGACGCTCTACTGCGAGCCGGGTACCGAAGTGGATGACGGGAAACGTGTGAACGCCGCTTGCCGCCGCGGCGAACACCAATGAGCGGCTACTAACACCATCCGCCGCGACGACGACACACCGACACACCGATAAGAGGACACGAATGTACACAGGGACCTGGTTCTCTGCTTCTCTCTCTTCTCTTCTCTTCTCGCTTTCTCCCTTTCTCCCTTCCTCTCCCGACCTCTCACTCTCTCTCTTTCTCTCTATCTGCTTTCCTCCTTGCTCGAACTCTCTCTCTCCTGCTCTTCTCTGTCTTTCTCCGGCTTTGCAGCTCCGTCCTTCTTCGGCTCGTTCTTCAATTCGTCGAGTCAAGGGCGTCGACCGACAGGGGCGATTCGTTGTTTCCTTATATCACGGGGGAAACCAATGATCGCTAATTTCATAATGTTTATGAAGTTACAAGTTCCACCGCCCCAGCAAAAGATACTGTCTATCGATCGTCGGATTCGTCTTTCGGGCCGAGAAACTCGCGGGTGAACCCCGCCGCGTCGCGCGGTTTCCTATCGGAAATTTTAATGGCTATTTAACTTGCCAACGCCGCGCCGTGCGCCTCGCGCCGCGAGCGCGCTGCCGATGTCCCGCGCTTTGGCCCCAACTTTTTAATGAAGTCTGGTCACGGAGTTTCTTTCTAGTTGCGCGGAGAAATGAAAACAACGCCGAGTGCATATCCTGACCAGAATGTCCCCTCTCCGGAGGAGTTCGTCTGCTTTTTCAATCCTCTGTTGACGAGCGAACGGTGGGCCCTGTCACGCGGAACGGAAATAACCCTTGAAATTACAAGAAATCAGTTAACACATTACCGTGCCGTTAACTTGTTGATTCATGAACGAAGTAATGAATTATTCGATTTTAATTTGATCTGTTCAGAATTTACATCGATTCTCGTTGGAATAGTAGAAATATGCAAACGTGAAATATACTATTTGGTATCGACCTTTTCGAAGTGAAAATGGATAAAAATATGTGTTTGCCTGTTTCGGAAACTGTGGCCCGTAAATTCAAATATTTTTGAAGAACGTTAATAAAATCGATTTGTCGAATCGACCTCTCAACAACGCCGAGTAAAGAACTCTGTGTCCGAAGAACCGTAGCCTCTAAAGGGTTAAACAAAATCTATATCGCCACCCCTGTATTCGGTCGTCGCTCACGCTCGCCGCTCCGACATCCTCCTCTTCCAGCTAGTGCTCTTCTTCTCGCGGCAGATACTTCGTGTCGTCCGCTCTCTGTTGGTCCGCAGCGTTTCTTGATCTTCTGCCTCTCCCCGTCGCGTTGCCGCGTCCCTTGTCTCTCTTATTCGTTTCGTTCCCGAACCGTTTGACTTTGTCTTACAGGTGCACCGCATCATCGCTATCGTTGTTTCGCTCGCGCCCACTTTATGCGATCCACGATGTCTCTCATGCTCGACCTCTCTCTCGTCCTCGTTCAGCCCTCCGGTTCAACCCGAGCGTCTCTCCCTCTCCGACCCTTTATCCGAGCCGCGTACACCACGCGATCCTCTCTCGTCTGCGTCTTTCTTATGATGAATGGCCGACGAGGACCGCCTGATCGATTCTCCCTCTCGCACCCGTTCGACAACAAGGCGCGAGAGTAGGAGTATGTATACCGGAACCAACACAGTGGAGCATTTGCCCTGAAAACCTGGCCGAAAGTCGACATTTTTAGTTTCTCCAAAATGAATGAAAACGTTTGGAGATGCACAGAAAAATAAACACCGCGGTGATCGCGACCATGCCAGACAATTTCACCTCGTATGTGTACGCTCCGTTTCGCATTGCAACTTATGACTGCGCGAGCAAAGGTACGAGAAGACGGATCGTGTGTGGCGGCCTTTACGAAGAGGAGCGCATTAAATTTCAATCTGCCGCGGAAAGTGGCGCGTTTTAATATTTCGACCGAAAACACGCGCGTTTCAGAATGTGGTTTTTTAAAGTGGTACATACACCCCGTTTTTTGCAGTATTAAAGCTGACAGCGAGACGTTTCCGAGCAGTCTCCCCACTTCCGCGGGCGATCTTCTCTTCTCTTTTCCCTCGTTCGAGTCAATTTCCCTGATCCGACGAGTCTGCCGAAGCCACTTTAGCATTCGTACGAAGTAGAACCTGTGGGTCATGGACGGACAGTGGGTCGGCCGATATCTGTCTTGCTCGAGACGAATGAATCTGCGATTCGGTCAAAAGCTTGCCAACAATGCCAACGGGTGTGGACGTTTTCCGAAATTTCAATCCACGCGCGTGCATTGTCGGGACCGATGGAAAACGCAAAACAAATTGCGAGGGCAAAATGTACAATCACGCGAATTATCCGAATTAACGGAACACGCGATGGCAGGGTAGGTAGGGTCAAAAGGGCTGGCGAGCCGGGTCGATCGGGGTGGGAGAAGAGATTCAAAGCGATGTAACACATTTTTGTTAGCGTGCGCTGGTCGTAATGGTAACGCATCAATGACAATATGGAAATGCATTTAGCGCGCCTCTGTTGCCGGGCATTATTCTGTTTATTGACACATCAATTTCAAGAACGCAATAAGCGTAAAACATTTAGCGTCGGTAATACGTAGCGGATAAATGAAATATCGCGTGATTAAACGCCGAGCGAAATAGCTGTTACTTCGCCCTTTGGAATCCGCCGCGTTTATTATTGTATCGATTCGCGGCTGTGCTCCAAGAAGGAAAATTATGTTATATACCTCGGATAGAAGTTATAAACCCGAGGGCGGGCGGCGAGGGGGACGAGGGTGGCTCGGAGGCGAGTAAACAACCGAAGAAAAGTCTGTGGGCGGATTAGCATGGTAGGTGTCGGTGGGATATCATAAAACTAGTTTGTAAAGTACGGAGCGCACCCTCCGTTGTACCGAAAGATTTCATTCTAGTACCACGTTGGAACAGGGCTGGCCGGTTCCGAACTGAAATCCGTCCAACCAGTCTGAAAGAATGGATTAAGAAAAAAAATGTTCGCCGTCGCTTCGATTTTTCTTTTACGCGACGCCTTTCGTCGTAACTTTGGGCCCTGCGTCGTTCGATCGCTTCCACATTTTTGTTCACCTGCCGTGGAAGAAGCCGCGTATCGAAGTCGGACATTATGGCAAATGAACGAACTCCCATACGCGTCGCCCCGTTGTTTATAGACGATAATTTTTCTTATCGTCGTCGTCCGAACCGATCGCTTTTGCGTTTATCGAACCGATGAATTACAGCCGGAATTGTAAGGACTACGGGAGGAGCTTTTATATTATTCAATGTCCTTGTCAGAAATGACGAATTCGCGCGGTGTTCAACACGCTAGTTCCGCGCCCGTTTCCTCCGGGTCTTGCTGAACAAACCACGCACGAAGTCAACACGATGTACGCTCATTTACTTATTCCTATTCGACTGTCAGTGTCGTCGTCGCAGAAAATATGCAGGAGTGTGTTACGCGTGCTGTGCACCGAGTAAACGCAAATGTACGTATTCGGTGTCTCTCTGTTTCTCTCTCTCTCTCTCTCTCTCTCTCTCTCTCTCGCTTACTCTCTCTTTACCTCCGTCTATCTTTGTCCCTTTGTCTTTCTCTCTTCGTCCTCTCATTTTCTCTGGCTCGCTCTCTCTCCCGTTCTCTTTTCCTCTACCGTGGCATTGTGCTTCGGTTCTCGATCCCTCTTCCGAGCCCTTACCACAAGCCGCAGCCCACTACACTTTTGCACGAACACGTGCGCGTTCATTATGAACGTACAACGTCGTATAACCATATTTACGTAGCCCCGGTGGTCACCCACACGGGCGCGCCGTGCAATGAGGTTGCAAAGAAACGACTCGTGCACAGAAACGAAATGCTATTTGTCGTTGTACACACAAGAAACGCGGGGGTGGGTTGGGGGGTGGAAGAGGAGGACGAGGAGGGAGGAAGGGACGAAACGAGACGTAGAGAGACCATAAATGCAATTGGAAACCTTTAGCTGATATATTCGTACAATTTCCTGTGGCCAGTCGGTAGACGAAACGGAAGTCGTGTGTCACACGAAATCATAAGAAATTCACCCTTAACGATTTCATTTCGTCGCCGTTGGTGAACAGAATTACGGGATCTCTTCGTTTCTCCGTCTCTCTCTCTCTCTCTCTCTGTCTTCCAGAATGCCCTCGCTTTGTTACACCTTGGTCGTAATTGCCCCGGTACCGTGATTAATCGTTTATTTAAAACAGGTACGCGAAAGGCTGCTTTCTTCGTTTCGGCCCGAACTATCGGTTCGCCGCGCATCTACATAATTTTCTCATAAATCACGCGACAGGGAAAATACCGGGAGCGTTTAAAACGACTTCTGCGTACGCACGCGAAATTGCTCGGTTTCTTATCGCGTGACTAATAACGAACCAGTGACGGCCGGTCGTCTTCGACTCCTCAATTATTCTCCTCGTAATTGGAGCAAATACGGTGTTACCAGTGGGACTCGATGACACAACGCCGCCGGGGAAAATCGATAATTCTTTCTTTCCGAACCGCAGTGGTCCAAGGCGGAAACGTATCAAAGAGAACAAGACGATACAATGTTGCCTTGATGCGAGGGTAAAACGTTCGAAGCGTGTCTTTAAGATGTTTTAAATATAAAACTCCGTATTTACTGGGAGGCTCGTCAGCGTGACGCGAGTTAAGTCGCTTCCGTAAAGAGCACTACCTATTCTTCAAGTATACCTCGTCCGGAATCATCTACTACCGCGCTCGTAAAACGACTATATATATCTAAGTTGCACCACCCCGGTGAACACGAACCCCCTGAAAACCTGTAAAACACGCGAACCGTCCGGATAATCATTCTTCCGACGGAACGACTAGTTCCTGAGTTACGTCTCGTCAAAGATAAAAAAGGAACTGGTTAATGGGATAGGACGGTCTTATCTCGAGCGCTTCGAACCTTCGCGGCACTGTATCTCTACGCGGTACGACGATGCTCCTTCGAAATCCTTATGGCAATTACGTGCCAGAAATATTAATACCAACCTAAATTGACAGATCATTTAGAAGTCAATCGTTAATCACATTTTTGCGATATACAATGTTCTAACAAACCTCTGTGAGAAATTAAAAGAGAAAAATTGTTGTTCGAATTCGATATACGAGATTCACACGGAAACTACATTTATGTAGATTATAAATGAATTTTCATTTTTGATTTTGGACCATCCGCTCATCAGGCAGGAAATCAGCGCATTGCTGCACTTTTGTGAGGTCTGTACCGATGGGATCGATAAGTTTTACTGTAAATACGACGACACGTTTTACCGACAATCGCAAGAACGTTCCAGTCGATCAGAAGTCTTCCGACTCTCTCTAAAGCGTTCTATACCGCGGTAAAGTTATTTGCAAGCAGTCGCGCAGTTTCCGCTTGATACTTGAAACGGTGTTTTTTTTTGTAATAAAATTCTATACGCGAGTGTTACAATTTTTTGCCACGCGCTGGTCGCGTTGCCTGTTTAATGAAGATAAAAGAAAACTTCTTTTTCCATCGAATCGGTGTCATAAAAGCCGAAGCAGTTCGGTAGAACAGCGTTTATGGCACACGTTTAAATCGTGTCGTTATTTCTTCCTATGACAGATTTACTGCCGCTCCATATTTTACCATTTCTTGCAGGTATCCATTATACGAAAGCGTCTGTACTGCAGCCAGCAACGTAACTTTGTATTCGCAGCGTACGCGTATAATTAGAATATACAATTCAAGACGCTTCCTATCGCCGTACCAAGAAATTTATGCTTTTCAAATAACATTTCATTCCTTTGCCGCGTCCCGCGTCTCCCTCCAATTTTCCATTTTTATCCCGACAAGACGTCGCGAAGAATGCAATGAAGTCTGTCTTCAAAGGAAAATCACGGACTAGTTTTCCGTCAAGTTACGAGATAATGAAGTTTAAAATCAAACGTTCCGTCTGCGGGCTCCTATTATTATTAACCGTCGTTTCATGGAAACTGCAAAACAAGAACGCCACTTCGCTTTCGGTTTAATAGTCAAGTACCAGACCCAGTGATCGAAGTAACAAATTACATCGAACAGTCGGCGTGCCGTCTTGAAACGTGCATTTTATTATCAGCGAGCTGATCGCGAGCAATTTTATCTTTCACGGTCCGTTAAGCTGTCTGTTGTGTGTAGCATTCTTTGCTACAGTATGCGACGGAAAAACACCATTTTTTAACTAATTACTGTATTTTCGTCTCAGAGGTTAGACCCTAAAATCTTAACGTGAAGTTGAAAGTTTTCGCAGCGCTTAAACGGTGTGTCTACTGTCGAGACGCAGCTGATCATCGGCTAGAAAGTCTCCGAGCGGGAAAGCGGAAATTCGCAGGTTCCATAAATGTTTCTAGAATGGTTGTTTGCTTATGCCTGAAGTTTCGACGTAACGTTGTGCAAGATGCACGACTCGGGGGACTTTTATAATTTTCAGGCGGTCCCTTTTGGACATTCCGAGGCCGTAGCCACGAGTTGGATATATCTCTCTCTCTCTCTCTTTCTCTCTTCTTGTTTCTCCATGTTTCTCCGACTGTCCTCGTAACCAAAAATGCTGTTCCGTCTTAGGAAGGCTCGGTTACTCTGTTTTTCATTCCTCCGGCCGGTGCACGCCCGTGACAGCACCCGGTCCCATTGTGTGCACCCTTTTTCCGGTTGCTTCTTATTCACGTATACGCTCACACATCCACGATACTTTTTCCATCTGTCAGCCATCTCATTCTGTCTCTGACCCATCCACCTCCCACGCGACCTTTTCTGTACTCATTTTTACACCGACCTATCCTCTCGTTGTATGAACCGGCAACGCGCGCAGTCCCCGGGATGGGAAAGAAAACCAACAAGACGAAACAGCGCCGCCTTCGCGTTTAGCTTCTCTCCATTTCGATAATTGAGAAACGTTTGGTGACACCGTGCGCGCCGCTCTCGCGATCCCTTGAATTATGGTGGCAATCGTGCCGTTCGCGGACAGCTCTAACAATAAGTTAATCTCTATAGTGCTACTCGCGGATATCAACGGAGATTCCAACCAGCCACTAAATCTTTCGCCTTTGTGTTCGTTTGCGACGCCGGATATTTTCGGCTCCGGGTAAAACAATATACTCTACGTATGCAACGTATACTACGTATATCATTTATTCATCCGTCTCTAGTCTAGTTTACACCCGGTATTAATCGGTTTGTATAAACGAGATTCTACTGTAGAAATAGAAATAGGGAGACTGGTGTACCAGTCCGCTATTTTGGGCTACAGCAGTATCGAAAAAGGAAATGATTAGAGCAGCGAACAAATATTTGACCACGCTAGTCGTTTCTGTACGTCATTCGTTACACCCGGTATCAGTCGATTGGTATAAACGAGGTTTTACTATAGAAATACAATAGAAATAGAAATAGGAAGAGACTGGTGTACCAGTCACCAGCTATTTTGGTTTCTGTCTGTAAAGTATCATAGCGTACAATGTAGAGATATAGGATGGACCACTCGCGTTACGTAGTTTCAAGTCTAATGGCATCTGCGGTACAGGACCTCAAACGTACACCAGTCTGCCCTAGTCCGTTCATTTTCGCTCTGACCCACTTCAATCTGCTCCAGTCCGCTCCTTCCATCCTCCATAGCGATAAGGGCCCGTCCCTCGGAGAAGGGCATTTCGCACACCCCCGGGACCCGGGACCAACCCACCATCTCGCTCAAGCTTGCTCCAACTGGTCCCAATCCGCTCAAACATGCTCCAACCCACGCTGGTCCGCGTTGGTTACACCGAAACCGCTCCAACATGCAAAAATATGCGACAGTCAGCTTCAAACCGTTACGATTTCGCGGGAACCAACGAACAGACAAATATTAGCACTAAACGTAACATTAATGTAGTTCAAAGTGTCGCTATTTACGTCAAAACCCGTATCGCTCTGCACTCTAGTGGCAGCCAATCGAACTTCAACTGAAAGCGAATGGTAACTATGCAGATAGATGTTCGATGATTGTCCAAGAAATCTTGTTCGCTGTTTCAACCGAGCAACGACAAGAGTAATGTATCATACTCTATGTATGTATGTGTATATATTACTTTATAGAACAGAATACGTAATTTTTTAAAAATTGAAACTGTACAAGTATATTATCATGAATTCAAGGGGAAATGTGATGTATTAGGTAGAAAAATAATGCGGACACGTAGAAACAAAAAATGCAATGTACGTGACAACTGAACGTGATATTGTTTTTTCCTACGTGAAGTGTCTTTTTAGATAATTTTCATTACTTTCGTGTGAAACGTTTTTATTTGAAGAAAGTTATAATTTTATCCTTGTCACAATTCGCTTTTGTTTTGTGATTTTTCGAAATATTTAAAAGTGTTGCACTGCAATTGGTTCAAGTACAAGGTACGTAAATCAGGCTGTAATTGGTTAAGTTTACCTCCGATCGTATTCTCGATATTTTATTATATGTATGTTATGTATGTTCTTATCCTGATTAGCACACTTCCGTATAATACATTGGAGGAGTAAATTAATCAAATTCACTCTCGCTTGTAATTCGAAACACCGAAAGAGAGAAAACGTTTAAATAGTTAGTTAACTGTCAATTTTAAATGTTTCAATAAAGTGTGTACTACGCTGTCCTCTGGCGGGAGTCCGTGGAACCGAAGGCGGAGCTACATGAATGAACACACACGCGTCCAAATTGAAGGGTATCGTGTGTAGGCAGTGGTAGGCAGCGAGTGTGACGAGGACAATAAACCTGGATCATTGCGAGGAGCCGATTACCTGCGGCAATAACAAGCACCGGTTGGATTCCGGGAAAACCGTGTAGGGTACAACACGATCGTTTCATCGGAACACGCAATTAAAACGGCGATCAAGGTGAAACGATAATAAACGACCGATAAGCGAGAACGGCGGGAGAGAGAGAGAGAGAGAGAGAAAGAAAGAGAGAGAGAGAGAACGAGATAGCGAACAGCTGACACTAACACATTGCACGAGCGTAGATGGCAGCGCGAGCTCAGTTGTTGATGAGCCGCCGAGCCGAAAGTACAGGTATCGCCATCTGATGACCAGACGGGACATGCGTTCGCAAAACGCATCGAAACAGAACGCTCGAAGAAAAGAGAATCGCTTGGTGATTGTGTTGCGTACGGTCCCGCGCTCGGCTATATGTATCTAACTGTAAAACCATTTCTGCGAGCAAGCGAGAAAGATTCGTGGTAACGGTTTGCCTGTTTCGGACTTTTCTTTCGACGGCGGTTCGTGGCGTCCGGTCCGGGCCGCGAGACGAGTGGTCGCCTCGTGCAACAGTGATAGAGAAGTTGCGGGTGGAGGACTGGCCAGAGGCGACTGTCTATCAACCGTGTTTCCCCCGTGCTCCCGGACAAAGGGTTATGCTCTGAATTCGGGGAAAAAACCCGCAGCAAATGTGTCTCGGATAGTAACCGTGGTCTACGAGGTCGTAGCATGTGAAAATGGATTCTAAAGCCAAGGTGTACAACGCTGCGAGGGAGGGCAAACTGAAACACCTAAAGGTAAATCTATTTGTTGAATTTTCTACCGTAGCTGCGAAAATTGGTCGTTGTTCGGGTCTGAAATTCGATTCTGGCCATGCCAGCCGGATTTCCGTGATCTTATCTGGTATCAAAGTGATTTGGAAATACGCGTGCCGAGGTTGTGCGACAAATCGGTCACCGGTTATCGGCACCTATATTCCAGTATATTTTACCATGTTCGAAGGAAATGATTCACCGTTGAATTTGTTAACAAATTCTCGCCCACGGGACTTCCGAAAATGATGGTGCAATTAATCGCCGGTAGATAATGTGTAACATCTTGTGACGCTGTCGCGATGGCACGGACGCTACATATTCGCGTCGAAATTGTGGTGTGAGTCACCGTAAGAAAATGATGTGGGAAATATTTATACCGTAGAGGTTAGTATCGGAGACGGTATGGGCTTTCAGTGTTGGCGTAACATCCAGTATATTTTTATTGCCTCGTGCTTGTACGAGTCTTTTTTGCGGTATTCCTTTTTTTTGTGCGTCGATGCGGATATCATGCGTTAACCGGGAAAAAAATATTGATTATTCTCGCAAGTAATCTGCGTGAAATATTGCTTTATGTTTTTTAGTACGTCACGTTCGATCTCGATCCACGTTTGACGATAAAAGACAACATAATATTATATCCATATATTTTGATAGACAGTTTGTGAAATAATTCAATGTATTACAACATCCGTCAAATGCACCGACTATAAATCTCACGTTATTTCCCTTGTCGATAAAGAGCTGTGTCGTTAATGTATTTTTGCGTCAACAGTGTTACTCGTCTCGCCACGTTTATGAATATGGAATTTCAAATCCCCCAAACCAGAATCTTGATAAATCGTTAATCCTATCAACGTGACGTAATAAGACATTTTGACATTATATAATCATCGCAGAATTATCAAACTGTCGTGTTCTACTCGATTTCCCGCGGATACGGTGAAATTGCGCAACTTCGTTTCTTACTATTCAAGGTTGACACCAATTTACTCCACTCCTCAGTCTTGATTTTACGGAGACCTTTTTGACCGAACGTGCGGTGACGTTCTTTTGGCGTCACAATCACGATGCAGAGGATATCAAGCGATCCATGTGCATATGTATCAATTTCCTTGACGTACAGTGGCGGATAAAACAAAATATCAAATTAAAATTTCCGTGAACGAATATTAATAACTTCGGCGCTTCGGATGGTTTTCCAAATGTTCGTAGCTAGGCTGCGGACCTTTGTGCAAAATAAAAATATTCTATCTGTTTCCATATTCCGCAATGCTTTCAAAAGACGTTTGTTTTCACGCGTAAATACACGTTTGCCCACGATGGCGATGAAGCGTGAAATCTGGGTTAGAATTGTACACATGTGTGACACATTACGTTCCACTTACCGAAATAACTTCGAGAACGACGCAAAATTCGTTTTTTCTCTTCTTCGTACTTTTCGATGTTGCGCGCAGAATTTATCACGGCAATTTTATATTACTTTGGAAAAATAATTCGGTCCGAGTCCCCAGCTTGTGGAAAACTTTTCTTCGTTACATTTTTTGTCGCGTCTCGGTAGCGCAGACGACTTCGTTTTCTTATCAGAGGGGTATGCGAGATTTATCTAATCGAACAGGCGTTGATAACCGAGTTTGCACAACTTTTCGCGCAGAGTTTATCGGTCAGCTGCATAATGCGGTTTGCGAATAGACCTTCCCACTCAGCCAATTGCGATCGAAGGGAAGGATTCTATTACGACAAAGATTTCTCGATATCGTGTGTCCCGCTTTGATTGAACTTACACGGTTGAATGGATTCATCGATATCTCGATCCTCGATTAAATGCAGCTTATGCACTTAGATTTTCCACCGATAAGTAAATCGATGATTAATCTCCAACAGCGTGTGCAACTACACAGGTTGTTTCAGTAAATTAAGAGTATGCACACTGTATTGAATTTGATTATGCTGTGCATTTGATTAATATCGTAGCAGATATCGTTTAAGTAAGTCGGCAAATGTCAACAATTGGCCTACCATATTCTGTAAGAGGGCCTGCGCGTTGCAGAGGATTTTCAGCGGCGCGGACGCTGTCAATTTCCACCGGACGTGCATCGTAACGATTGTTACGCGAGCTTATTAATTTTCAAACAGCCCGTGGTCGGGAGCACCATCCCACGTCATCGAGGTTTTAATTTCCAACAGCTTCTATTACATAAAGCCGGGTAGGCTGCCGAAGCTGCTTGAAAATCGATAAGGCTCGCTTGTCTCGCTTGTCTCGCTTGTCTCGCCGTTCCACGCCTCTTGTTCCCTTCTACGGTATAAACAAGAACTGAACTGCCTAACCCTCTCAATGACCTCGTCTCGTTTCGCGATAATCGACTTGGCCGAAAGCCTCGGACGCAGACGGTATCTTAACGCTGGATCGAAACTGTCTGCTCCTCGCATCTTATCTCGCGAAACCAGTGGAGTAACTTTTGCCCTCCAGATACCGAATGCAAGGGCGCATCGGGATCCTCGTAGACCCTAGGCTCTAGACACCACCTCTAACGACCTCGCTGTCAGCCACCTCTCAGCCACCTCTCAGCCACCCTCGCACGATGGATTCGTCGTCCGTTCCAAGGGCAATTCTGTTTCGATGATTATGTATCCAAGCAGCATTTTCCTTTACCATTTCCCTCCAGAGCGTTGTGTTTGAATTAAGACTCTAACAGCTCTTGCGACAAAGGTCTCACTATGTACCGACTATATTTCCAAGAGTACATTCCAGGGATAACCAAACATTGAGTCGCACCGGCCACCTGGATTCCGTCGCACAGCATGATTCACTGTGTACGCTTTCGTAGATACAGACGCGTGTATTATACTCGTACTCGATTTTTGGGTCGGAGTTCTATCGATTCTCCTTTATTCGGACCGGAAGTTTGCGTGGCGTTGAAAGTTCTAATATTCTGCAAAGTAGACAGAGCCTCCCGAGATATTCGAGGGTGAGCACAGTCCCCCCCTCCGAGCTTCGGATTTTCTTTCTCATTTCGCCTTTCAGCCAGAAGAATTTTCTTTGTTCGCGACTTTCGCCGCGGCGTTTCGGACGCGCTTTGTTCTCCTTTCGCTGTCCAAGCCGTGCGATGCCCTTGTCCGACCGCTCCCCCACCTCCCGCTGCAATTAATCCGTCTGTGTCGTGTAAAACGACGGGAAAAGGGACGAAGAAGTAACGGAGTGACCCGCGAACGTCGCGAGTCAACTCTTTCATCGCACGTTCTAATATTACTCGGCTGGCGGAATACACTGGTGAGTCAGGAGCCATAACCGTGCACACGTATAGCCGTGCATGCCGAGAAAAGACGTCGCGTCGCGCAGTGGGCTGGGCTAAATTCATAAATCTCTTAACGATACATCTTTCGGTATAAATCTTTACGTTTTAAGAGTTTCTCGTCGTAGATTACGATTACAAAGTTGTATGTTATTCCAAATCGAAGACTGTTAAATTGTGAGAATAATTTCCTTGTTAGTCTTAATACATATCGATGATACGAACGTTCCTAAAGTCGTTCACCACTTGTTTTCGTTGAACAGCGCCAGCGCGGGGAACGTTGATTGGCCAACTAATTTCACCGGGTCATATTTTAATTACCGCGACCTGGCGCATTGTGATCGTTTCCCACCTGACTGCGTATTGTATCTGGCCAATCGCATATTCATTCGATTGCAAATGAGACGCGAGTTTGGCAACTTTGTTCGATCCGTACCAATTAATTTGAATTCGAATTGGACGCTCGCCACAGGTCTATAAGTCAGCATTAATAATCAACTCGATTAAATTAATTACATTCAAAGTGAAATTGACGCTGGCGACGCAATAACGTCGATAACGTTTCTGTTGAGCTACGAAATCGAACGAACCGTTTAGACGCCGCCGTGTATCTCAAAGACGAACAAAGAGCAAACGAGTGTGCACATACATATATTTGATCCACTTTCTCGGTTTTTACGCGACACAGGCATCGGTCCGTCGCGATCAATGAACGGCCGTTCGCTACTCACGTTTCTATAATTAACGACTGCCGCGAATAGCGATGCTATCCGTGAATTTGCATTTCTAATACGTTTCCCTGAATAATTGTATGAGATTTTTCCGACGATCACGGCCAGTTCCAGACGAGAGGTACATATTAACAGACAGGTTGTTTTTATTGGAAATAGGTGGTTAAATAAGTTAACAAAGAAATACCTAATAAACTCCAGTTTATTAAAGTTAGCTAGGAAGGATTTGGAAGGACTTGTCGCTATGCTCGCTAGTCAAAGACTGAAAGGAAACCCAAAAGGGGCAGACCGGAAAAGTCCGTTGCCCGCTTGAGATAAGGACCAGGCCTGTATTTTGTCTCTAACCCTGACAGTTAGGTATACAAAACATTCACCGGACCCATGGGTCCGCTGACATGTTTATTGCCTCAGTAATTATCTCGCGTAACCAAATCCATTTTTGGCTTTACGAATAGACGCATTGTAACTATGTATCCAACAGTTTTGTCCATTGCGGTGAACCGATGAAGTTGTCGGCCTTTTCCCTTTTTCTTCGTTGCAACGATGCGATGTCGTGTTAGGAAACTGTGGAATACATACTTAATACATACGAGTCATTTCAGCTGTCAGCCAGGTATCGCTTCGATAATAGACGTAGCGTGAACGAGAATAGTACATAATGCGTTCTTACTGGTCGCGCGATCGTGTAATAACATAATTATTTAAGATTGACTAAAAAGTATAAATCATTTTTCCTAGTCCCATACAGATAGTCCTGAAAATTTGTGATTGTGAATTTTGAATAGCTATGAAAATGCTTGTAAGATTTAAAACGAAAAACGCGCGCGTGGGGCGCAAGATAATACATAGCAAGGAGCGTAGAGAGTAGCTGCCGTTGAGAAAATTCACGCAACAGTTTATATCATTTGCAGTGCAATAAAATTGTTAGCGACTTAGGTAAACTGCATTAATTATCTATTGCGTGCGACCCACGTTTTTCGTTTTAAATCTTACAAGTATTTTCACAGCTATTAAAAATTTACAATCGCAAATTTTGATTGTGAATTAAAACGTGGTGATAAAAACGAAGTAGAAATTATCGGAGAAATGTGTAAAACGTTTACAGTTCTGGTAAAGATGCTACATTCTTCGTAGCAGAGTCGCCAGATTAAGACTTTCCGAATGTTGGTCATCGTCAACGGGGAATTACAGTCTGCTGGGAACTGTTCAATGCCAGAAAATGCCGGAAAAAATGGGGAAAATCGTTCAAGGTTGCATAAAGTGTTTAAACCCATTGTTAGGAAAGCCCCAACTATGTACATATCTACATAGTTGCTAATGAATCATTAGCAGATTCAATCCAATCGTAGCTTGGCAAGGATGTAATTAAACATGTGAACGTCAATGGATGTTTCCTGACGCCGCGTACGGGGTGAAAAACCTTGGGAAAACCTCTATCGCATTTCAGGAAATTGAACAAGATTCAGATGAAAAAACTTTGCAACTTCGAGCCAAAATCTTGGCCGACCTTGCAACTACATACCGGTGCTCGAAACAATGGCATTCGCACCGACTTCGATGCGCTGTACAAATGCCAACGTCGCGATGAAATGGAGATTTTCGGATATTTCTCGCAAATACGGTACAAATCTTTTTACTAATAGATTTATTCTAATATTCCAGAGAGATAGAGAGAAAGAGAGAGAATGAGGAAACTTGACATCGAGATTTCCTAGTGATAAAATAAAGCGTATCCACGCGGTATTGTTCGGGAACGTTTGGCTTCAATGTCGGCAACTTTCGTCTGATGAAACATTGAACAACATGTCATCATGGTCCCGAGACAAACAGCTCTGGATATCTCTACGCACAATCGAGACTGTTATTGTTTGGCACTCATCTTCTTGTTCGCGTCTCTCCTTTGTAAACGAGCTCGAACACGCGTTGAATAATGGTCCGAAAGATTTAGTCTGCGGGAATTCCTGATTGGGTGTTATTCCAATAAAACAGAGATCGTGGCGTAAGACTTTAACCGAAGTCTGCGGTTAACGAATCTGTTCGGACTTCCTAAGCGGATCGAACGCCGCGCCGCGCCGCCGTGTAAATGTCTACTCAAGGACTGTTTTCCTATTGATTATGTATGCATTGTTTCAGGAAACTAGATGTAATGATTTCACTTTGTAGCAACGCATGTTGCATCGACTTCTACTGTAAACAATACTGAGAAGCGGCACGAAAAGCTTGCGGAACGAGTTAGATCCGACGATGGACTTGATTCGGTTCAAGAACAGAGATTTTCTGTGAACTGTTACGGATGACGAGCAGATGTTCAAGATCATCTCTGGCAGGAACCGTCCTAGATAAACGCACAGAACAACCCTAGACAAATCCACATATCTGTCTAGTTTAAAACCAAAACATAAGCGCGACCAACTGGACGTTGACTAAATACGAATATGACTCAGGGGTACCGACAAGTACCATACGTTAATTTCAAGGGTTCTGACAAATGCCACCCGTCATTGCAGGAGTATATAAGCCCTTGCATTTCTGTTCTCTGGGGCTAGTACTTTCGTAGTCACGAATAGTGTCGCGTCGTGCTGTATCTCGTAGAGTCAGTTACCAGTGAGATCGGGCTAAGGTTCCCCTTCGTATCAACGTTAACCGTATAGATTCCGCGTGTCCGGTATAAAATCTATTAGGCATTTCTAAAGTCGCTACGGGACCTCCGCATTGCCAGTGCGTCAACACCGAGCATCTTAATTTAGGTAACAATACTTCAACTCATTCTTTCTTTCAACTCATCTTCATTTCAATCGCGACATTTACATAAATGTAACACATTCTTATAATTAGAATATATCTGTGTTTATCTAATACGTCGTAAAGATTACTAAACCCATAATTATCGTTCCACAATCCTAATCGAGTAATTGAACGTCCCCACGCGATACAATCTTACCGCTCGGATTGTATCAATTAAATAATACTTGTTACGAGGCTCGCTAACTATCCAACCTGGTGGCTCCCCGATCTCGCATTGGGTTCGTCCACGAAAACTATACTATCCTAGCGGCTCCCTGACAATCGCATCAGGTTCGTCCGCATCCTAGTAGCTCCCTGAAAATCGTATCAGGTTCGTTCGCGACATTCTAACCATCCGCACAGAGATTTATCCAACCTAGTGGCACCCCAATCTCGCATTGGGTTCATCCACGAAAACTACACCAACCTAGTAGCTCTCCAATCTCGCATTGGGTTCGTCCACGAAAACTATACTATCCTAGCGGCTCCCTGACAATCGCATCAGGTTCGTACGCATCCTAGCAGCTCCCTGACAATCTTATCAGGTTCGTCTGCGTTTTGACTCCATTCCTAGAGGCTCCCCAATCTCGCATTGGGTTCATCCACGAAAACTACACCAACCTAGTGGCTCTCCAATCTCGCATTGGGTTCGTCCACGAAAACTATACTATCCTAGCGGCTCCCTGAGAATCGCATCAGGTTCGTCCGCATCCTAGCAGCTCCCTGACAATCTTATCAGGTTTGTCTGCATTTTGACTCCATTCCTAGAGGCTCCCTGACAATCGTATCAGTTTCGTCTGTGCTCTTATCCAACATCCCAGCGACTCCCTGACAATCGTATCAGGTTCGTCTGTGCTCTTATCCAACATCCCAGCGTCTCCCTGACAATCGTATCAGGTTCGTCTGTGCTCTTATCCAACATCCCAGCGTCTCCCTGACAATCGTATCAGGTTCGTTCGCGACATTCTAACCATCCGCACAGAGATTTATCCAACCTAGTGGCACCCCAATCTTGCATTGGGTTCGTCCACGAAAACTATACTATCCTAGCGGCTCCCTGACAATCGTATCAGGTTCATCTGCGCTTTGACTCCGTTCCTAGAGGCTCCCTGACAATCGCATCAGGTTCGTCCTCGCTGTCTATAATCCTAGCGGCTCCCCAATCTCGCATTGGGTTTGTCCGCTTACCCTTAAGGACTGCGTCTCCTAGACAGACGACACTCGCGCGTGACTGCACACAGTCACCACAGTACACTCACACACCGTTAGACCACGTATACGTACGCAAAGATTGCAAGTGTCCGGGGATTCCACTCCTGATATCTTAATAATGCAAAGACGGGGTTTCTTATTAGTCAAAATCGGTAGATAAAAGATCAATCTAGGGGGCTATTTGCCTCAAAAGTCTTACTTTTACGTTTACGACGCGTAATTCTCATTATTCGGTAGCATGTCGCGGAGCCGCGAGTAGCAATGGAGAGGCGACGGTGCTGCCGCCTATCGTGGCTGTCGATATACTACCGAATAATGAGAATTACGCGTCGTAAACGTAAAAGTAAGACTTTTGAGGCAAATAGCCCCCTAGATTGATCTTTTATCTACCGATTTTGACTAATAAGAAACCCCGTCTTTGCATTATTGAGAAATCAGAAGTGGAATCCCGGACCCTTGCAATCCTCGCGTACGTATACGTGGTCTAGCGGTGTGTGAGTGTACTGTGGTGATTGTGTGCAGTCACGCGCGAGTGTCGTCTGCCTAGGAGACGCAGTCCTTAAACCTCGGCTCGTAACACTTGCATCACGGTGAGACGAATGCGCCTTGTTTTCGAACGACGCGGCGATTTGAATACAAAGCCATTTGTAGGCGACATATTAATTTTCATAAAGGATGACGCGACAGGTACGTACGCGCGCGTGCGCACTTGCGAAAAGGACTTTTAAATGTTGTGCGCCGCGCCGTTCGCTTCATTTTACGATTGCTCCGATCCTGTATGGTTTGTTCGTTAATTAACATTGGAGATGCGTCGCTCGGTCTGTCCCGAGTTCAATTAAATTTGTGTACATGTCATTACGCCCGCGCGTGTTGGCTCGTTAAAGGTCTGACGACACCCCCGGATACAGATACGCGAAATACGCGACTCCACGCATAAGACTGTGTCCAATTAGGGTGATAATCGGGGAGGAAGTAATTAACGGGATACGTTGACGACGACAATTTGATTTTGCCGAATCAGAAAGAAATTGGTTCGAGCGCGCACGGTCTTCGGGTCAGAAATGATTGTTGGATTTCTGAAAAATGAAATTGATGCAACGCTAAATTGAACGGCATAGTTACGCCTGTAATTGCTACGTACGAATCATGGAGATTATCGAAAAGTGGCACGTATTCCCCAACGTGAGTCAGTTTACGATCGCTTTTCCATCGGGTTCGGGATTTTTTATTCGGATCGTTTTCCGTTCGATAAT
This sequence comes from Lasioglossum figueresi, assembly GCA_028455805.1. Taxonomy (NCBI): domain Eukaryota; kingdom Metazoa; phylum Arthropoda; class Insecta; order Hymenoptera; family Halictidae; genus Lasioglossum; species Lasioglossum figueresi. Next base: position 18,835,310 of record CM052194.1, read on the forward strand.
GGTGATTTGCTTTTTACGTGTCGTTTTCATGTTTTTCTATCCGTTTTGCCGATCATTAGACGCTCCGATAGACACAGAGCGTAACAACGAGTGTCAGTTGCGGATCGTCGTCCCATCCGACTTCCTACAATGTTTTTATTGCCTCTATTACATAAAACACTTAATAATACGGGTGACGGCATATACTGTATCTTGTACCTAATCGTTATTATACAATCGCGAGTTGAACTCTCGACGACACGTTGCCATTGCCTGTAATCTCTCCCGTAATACTTTCCTCGATCCACGTAACTAACTCGCTTCGAAAGTAACGTAATGCTGTAATTCAACGTAACTCGGCATTAGATTACACTCCCGTGCCTTTGGCTCGATATTTTTCCTATTCCAACAGTGATACACAATTACGTTGCTCGTCATTTTCAATCTCCTACGCTCTATTGTGTAACAGAGCCAGAGTCCTCGTTCAACCAAGCCTGAACTGCTAACCGAGCAACATTTCATTATGTTCGAGAGCTTTCTTTTGCCTCGCAGAAATATTGTTGGGGATTATTGAGTGGAAGCGAGGTGGAAGCTTTCGTTTACGAATATCACGTATAAAATATATAACGTATGATTTAACTTGCACCAACTAACACATATTTTTAACACAACGCGTACATTTCAACTAACCAGAGAAGAAAGCGAAAGAATAGACGAAGAACGCCCTTATACGATATAAGACGACAGGTGTCGGCGTACATCGTAAGAACAACAGAACAAATAAAAACAAAACGCGCGCATTACAAACTGATACAAATATGATTCCAAGAAATATCAAGAAATCGCTTCCGGATTTCCATTGCTTCGAAATACAGTAGTGTATCGATAAGCGTGAAAAATATGTGCACGATATTTCTGAAAAACTTGCTTCTTCCGTGACCTAAAAAACTTGTCAAACGTATTTTCACGATTTATGACCACTGTGCCTCGATATCGTAATCCACAACTCGAGTCCGCGTCATAGATCGTCGCTAGAATCCTCGCGCCGGACGTCACAGAGTCGTCGCGTCACGATGCAAAAATGTATACATAAATAATTAGTGCGTTCACATGCACGATCAACTGCGACGTATCACTGTTACGTAACGCGGTTAGATGCAACAGGTACCATTGAAGCGAATGCGTTACGTGGACGTTTCCGTGGATGCAGATTCTCGATCGCAGAGAACGTCACACAAGACGTTGCGTAATGTGACGTAGGTCGTCAGGATAATATAGGAAGCTAGAAGTCCTCGTAAGGAGATCCAATCTCAGAATTCCCCTAACTGGCCCAATTATATCGAAGAGCTACCGGGAAGAGCTACCTTATCCAGATAATTTATTAGAAATAAAAAATGTCTTATTACGTGTCTATAAAAAACGGCAATGTTCTTGAAAATAAACCAGAAAAACCGCGAGGGCACCTTGTTATGCACACCTTGACCCAGAATATTTAAGAAGAGAGGTAGTCCTTGGTGGGTAACTTTCTGTTCGAGAACGAAAACAACTGCACAAGGTTCCAATAATTCGACATGACATTATGTGTCCAGTTCGATGGTTACCTCGAATAATTCGAAAATAAATTTCAAAAGTCCTCCATACATTTTTCATATCTTCAGAGATAACAAGCTGACTTAGTTTACATATTTTGTTGTGTCTTTAGTTTACAAGTTTCACGTAATTTAATATTTCTTAATTATACGTTCGAGTTTAAGTTACGAACTTGAAAAATTGCATTTTAGTCGGCGTTTTCAACCGTTTGCAATTGCTGGACAGAGCAGGATCGAGGATGATCCACAAGTCTGGTGGCTGGGTGGTTGCGCAACAACCGGTAAGACCCGATCAGGAAGAACAATTAGAAAGTTACGAGACGCGAGGCGTTCTGGCGCATAAACGTTTATGCGATCGGCTCGTCGCGCGCAACCGTTGCATAAACATCGGCGTGCGCGCAGAGGCATGCGCTCTTGCTAGCGCGTCGTTCCTCGGCTCCTGGTTGACCACCGCTTCGATTCTCTCTCTCTCTCTCTCAATTCTCTCCCCCACGACCCTCTTTCACTTGGTGTCTCTCTCTCTCTCTCTCTCTCTCTCTCTCATTCAGCCGGCTTTGTCTCTCCTACTCTTTTTCGCATCGATTTGCTAGAATCTCGCGCACAGTTCGGGGAACCGTCGAACAGGCGGCGAAACGCGAACGTGTTCCGGCCGATCATTTTAGCTGGTTGTTTCTCCTCCCTTCGCCACCGTCGTTCCTCGGTCGGTTCTTCGTCTCCCGTTGCCGAAGAGTCACGGTCCGTTGGTCGATCGGTTGCTCGACTGGTTTCTCGCAGTCCTCGCAGCGTGTCATGGTAATTTCGATTGGCGGTGTCCGCGTTCTGTGCAGGTCTCTCTGGTCCCCGGTGTCCGGTGCGGTGGCAACGTTCGCGAGTATCCGCAGGACCGAGTGTCGATGCCTCGTGCACCAGATAACCTATATCGTGTTCGATTAACGTCCGTTTTCATATCGAAAACGATTCCTTCTCGACACGTTCGTTGTCGTTTTTCGAACTGTTCGATCTCTTTCGCTCGGATACGAAATCGTATCTGCTAGTAAGGAGTAAGTCTTTCTCTTTTGTTTGTACCAAGCACAGTGACCCCGACCACCGCGTAATGAAGTAGTCGCGATTTAACCGAGTGCGGCCGAGAGGACTCGGCTGTTTGTTGTTACATTCGACAGTTCCTAAAGTAACGAGTTTCTCAACGAAATGGGATAGTTGTAGGCGTAGACACACGGAACGGATACGAACGGGGAGCCGAGAAATGGATTACGAGGCAAACGTCGAAGATCGCTTCTCGAGGGTAAGTTTTATAGCAAGGCTCGGGTTTTGCGAGTTTCTAGAATATACGCGATTTCGCCGTTCGAGGGACCACGGAAATCGCTGTGAGCGCTGTTTCGCGGTGTGTTGGTTCGCCGATTTCTCGTCTCCTTTCACGCCAAAACATGCCAGGCAGTGCGGTAGCGCCCCTCGAATGGACTATTTATTGCTCCAAACGCGTCTTTTTTAAACAATGTTTTTGATCGCGTTCTGTACTCTCGCTGTTCGCGAACGAAATGAAAGAAGACAGCGTGCCAACAGGTGTAGAAATGTTACCAAACTTGGCACGATCTCTAAATACAATACATCGTGTTAGACGAAAGTGGCCTATAGATTGCTACAAAACAAGTCTGTAAAATTCTGTAAAATTTCACGGAGCCGACGAAACTTTCTCGCCCATAAAAATAATTCATTTAATACCGCGGACTCTTTTCACACCGACAAAAACATCCGCAAGAACTGGACGCTCGCTCGACCGTGAACGTGACAGAATAATTAATCGTCCCGCAAATAATTAAATTCTATTCGCAAAGTGACCGATCACGATACCGTGATTTTCATCAGACGAAAAAAACTCTCGATCACTCTCTTTATCTTCGATTTTTTCGTTCTAGATACTAGAACGTAATAGTAACTCGTTTCTAGTGACGATTATATCGCAAGCAGTGTTTTCGCGAAATCGTTAACTGGAAAAAACGGGATATTTTCAAAGGAACAATCTATTCGAAAAGCTGCGCTGTCTTCATAATTCGGATCGCATTTTGAAAAATGCATTGCGATATCTATCCGTGTTTTGAAACTGCTGATTGCGCAATTACGTCGAGAAACGGGTTCTTTCCACAGGGAACGAAGTCGTGTAACCGAGCGATAAACTTTTTTTTTATGACATTTCTGTGGCTAGCTTTCATTGGTCGAACGGGCCGACGCGTTTAACGAATATTTGGCAAACCGATACTTTTGCTGCAACGAAAGCATTTATTATTTGAATACCATCTTACGTAATGGATGATTTAGTAGCCATATCAGGGGAATCGAGGGGAAAGAGTTACTACCCTCTCCCTGTCAGTATCGGATCAGTCACGTGACACACGTGACACTGTGACACATGGCACTATAGCATCGTAGGAGGGGAGCGGCAAAGCAGGGATACTAACCTTAATCTGGCGACTATGGTCTTCAACGCTTTCTTCATTTTTATCAAACGCGGCACGGATTTTCCTTGAATTATAAATTCAATTTGAAGAGGAGAGGCATTGTGTCGGATTTCCCCGCGTATTTACTCAGCACTCGGTGTAATTGCCGACGTTGAACTCGGTCCTGTAAAAGAATTCCTCGTCCGTATTTTATGCGGTACATTCGCATTCAGATATCGTGCGTCTTCGGCGTTCGCTGCCTGCGGAAAATAAATAAGCTCTCTCTCTCTCTCTCTCTCTCTCTCTCTCTCTCTCTCTCTTCGAGCTTCCTATCGTCTGCCATTGAATTAATTTTTTCCCCTTTTCCGAAAGGACCGCTCAAACCGTATGTTTATTTATTCCGCGTTGCGCCGATCAGGAAGAGCATAAGATATTTATTATTCGTGATTTCATATTCCTCGGCATTCGCTCCGGCGCGGCGATCGTCGCTAATTATCATGCTAATAGATCGGATCGACCGAGGTGAACGTACTTGGCAAGCAGGCACGAGTCAATGACTAATTCCCTCCGCAAACATTATACACTTACGACCGTAGCATCTTCGCTGTATTATAATAGCAACGATTAGACTGCGGGGATTTGATGCATTCGTGACAATAATGATATTTCCGAGAATCTAAAAATGTACGAGTTTCGAGCCCAACAAATTGTTCTGTGGTTGGTCCTCTTTCCGACTACGAGTCTACGGGAAAATAGAAGTTCGATTTTTCATTTTCTCCCGTGTCGGAAAGAGAACCGGTTTTCTCTCGGAATCAACGGTTCTGCTACGTTGCCTGTATATTTTTTGTACTCTTACTTCGTTCCAACGAAAGCAATCACAAAACCAATTGAACAGGTTTCGTTTTCCGTTGCTCCGAGGTATGCGACCAACTGATACCACGTCCATAAACGCGTAGCGTTGCCAGCCGGACCATGCTGTTAATCTGTTAACGACGTGTATCGAAAACATATCTGTTACGCAATATACCAATGACCCAATACCCTTCTTCGCCCAAAAACTCTGAAACGGTCATTAGGTTATCGATCGTCGTGGATTAACAAATTAAACATCTAGATCGAGTACGTAAAAATAACATTAAAACTACTTTGTACGATAGATGAAGAGCATCGTATAAAACCCTGGCGAACAAACGGTAAAACGTTCCGCTTTCGTGCAAGTTTATTGTCGGGTCGAGACCCGTGATTTGTATGCATGAATTTCTAGAGCATCTTATTATTCATAAGAGAATCACTCGGAAATAGGGCATGCGCAGATAATATGGTATGTCCACCGTAAAAATCTTGATATATATGCAACGAACCTCGAAGCGCAATTACGCGTATTGCTCGAATCAATTTCGATCGAAAGAAAGTGAGAAAAAGTGAGAAAAAGTGAGAAAAAGTGAGCAGCCGGCAATCGCGGAACTATTGTCCCAGTGGGATGTTCGCCCATTATAGCGAGCAGAGATAACAATCGTGGACTTTGATTACTTTCGAAATCATCGTCGCGCATCAATCTGCCACAGCGTGCGATCGCAGGCATTATCGGATGCAATTTACAATTATTCCGTAACATCGGCGTAATTTCGCTCGCCGGAGACGGTGCCCGCGAATGTAATGGACCGAGTGGCAATTACAGCCAACATAATTTCCCGAGGCTCTAATTGTCGTGGTGTGCCGCCGCAGTTGTCCGCGCGTTCGAAACTTCTTTCACGCCGTAACTGTTACACTTTCCAGCAAACGAAGTTACGAGAGGCTGTGTTTACGACACGCGCTGTCACGTTGTCGAGATCTGTCGGTTTGATGAAAATTTCAGAGATCTCCGGATCATAATTAACCCGGAAACACGGTCGAATTACGAGAGCCGGAAGAGAACATGCGAAACGGGCAGAAAATGTATTAGGCTGTCCGAAAAGTTGAACGCAACAAAAGATGCTGACGCTCGTTCAATTTTCAACCGTGTGGTTCCACGAAAGATGATTTCGTAGTAGAATCATGTTCAAGGATATCGCAGGGGAAGAACAATACTCTGTTCAGCGAAACTCGAATAGCCGCGATCGCAATCTTACGAGGAAGAGAACGCGAAATCCGTTCCGAGACGAGCGCAGGTACACGTTGCAAATCATCTCCGCGCGCGTTATCCTGAACGACTGCGAAGAAGGAATTTTGCCGTGGATATTACGTGCCACGGAACGATACTTGAAATATTATTTCAAACAACACGTTATTTTATAATTGTTAAAAATTATATCGGTTAACCGGATTATCGGTGAGGAGGAAATTTCTTCTAAATAATTACCGTACGCGTAGTCTTTTTTATCGGTGTTACACGTTCAGTGGCAAACAAACATCAGGAATATTTCGAAGCCTGCTTATTAGCACGTCCCATTCTTCGCGTCATCGAGAAAACTCGGTTTCCGTGCCAACGATCGGAAGAACGAGAAGTGCTTGTCGCGAACTCGGCACGAAAGTTCGGCTCTAATCAGCCGACTCAACATCCGGAGGCTTCCCGCGCGTAAAAGTCGCAGCTTTCATAAAATCTCTAACGGTGCGTTTGCTACAAATAATTCTCCACCGTTCCTCGGTCAAACTAGTTATCGCTCGTTTGACGTTTATGCCGTGTTCTTCCTCGACTCCTGCTAGTTTTACGCTGTCGAAGAGAACAGTCGTAAAATTTCGAATGGCAGAATGATTAACGCCGAATTGAGAAACGGAACGCGGCCTATTTTCGCGTTGAAAAAGAGTCGTGTGCATAGCGCTTCGCAGGAGGTTCGGTCGAAGATGACATTCCAACGGAATGCGAAATCGAATACCAAATAGCCGCGGGCTGCCATCGTTGCAAAAAATTCAAGTCCCGCCATGTATCCCGAACAAGAGTGTGACAACGATAAGAAACTCGATTGGACGTCGGTTTCTTTTCAGGGACACGATGCTGTGACGTGTGCGCATGCACGTTAATGTTCTAATAACCCGGCGAAATGAAACGTGGAAGTTTATGCGTGATCGAAGTTTCATCGGCGCGTGGAATAAATCAGTGATGTCTAGCGTTCGTGTATCGTTAAGCGTATTTACGAATCATTACATTTCATGACCACAACCGTTCGCCGAGTTACGAGTTTATTCGCATTATAGATTCTACGGCAGGTTCCGTTTTCTTCTAGAAGCAACTAACGCACGGACGACTGCGTCGAAACGGACAGCACATTCCGTTACTCGGCTGACCGATTTTCTTTTTCGTGGGCCACAGCCCACAGCCCGCAGCCCGCTGCTCACTGTGACTTTTCGGATCTTACATTAGTAGCCGAGAAATGTAGGTAACGGGAACGAAACCAGTCGTATATAGTGGCCACTTGCGAAACGATCGAACTACGTTTTTCTTTGGTTAACGGTGAACGATCTTGTAAACGGAGATTTCCTCTGGACACGCGTACCGACAACGCGTACGGACAACGCGTTCACGCAGTAATCTAATTGCGTAAACTGTAAACAGTTACGGTTGAGATCTTCGCGACAGTTATGGAGAGAATGTAGATGAAATTCTCAGAATATGTAGAAAATGTCTTATTAAAATGTTCGATAGAGGTTCGCGCGAAAAAGTTGCTAACTTGTTGTACTTATATTTGCGAGCGTAGAGACGATGTTCGTGAAGCACGTGTAGAGAAGATCTGGGGAACGTGGTCTAGAGGCCCAAACGGGGACGAAAAAGGAGTGGAGCATGCCGTTGGGTAGGGGGGAAAGGTGATAAATGGATCGGCGCAAAAATCTAGAAGACAAGAGCCGTCTCTCGGCGTGTCCCCACCACGGTCGAGGGGCAGAACGACGTTTTGTCCATTCACCGTAGTCGCTCGTGGGCCCAATGTCACCGATTATTCGTTTAACGGGACCTACGCGTCCACCGTGGTGGTGAACGATGGTATCTCCGGGAGCCAATCATCGTTTAGGGGTTCCGTGCCGCGCGCGGTCAGTTGACGAGCACGCCGTTCCGCGCGAGCATTGGTTCCGTTTTTTCATTATCGATTCGTCGGTCGAGTTGATCGAACTGTTCCTCTTTTATCCTCCCGTCCCCTTTTTTCTCCCGTTCACCGAAACGGCGAGGTGACGCGCTGCAACTGTTGGACTCCAAGTTCAGAGACTCGTCCGGCGTGGATCAATATCGTTTTTACGATCACCGTCAAGGACGTCGTCGAGCGAAGAAACACGAAGCGTTCCGTGCATCGGATCACTTGGCGACGAGTATGTATGGCCGGCGCGGCGCGACGCAAGGATCCTGAACACGCGTGCGTTTACCCTAGCCCAGACATCGAGCCCTGCGGCCACGTGGTATCAGAGGGTTCGCCTTATATCGGTCCGTGTCGCAGCTCCGGTGACGTAATTATTGAAGAAGGGAAAAGGAGGAGGATGACGGGGAAGGATCGATCGAGAAACGATCGCGAACGATTCTAACGACAAGGACGTCGCGTCGCGCCGAGCTAAGCCGACGAAGATCCCATGTTTTTGCGATTCAGCCGAGTCCCGGCTAATCGAACAGTGTTTGCTCTTCTCATTTTCTCTGGCCAGTGTGTCGAGATAACAAGTGTGCTTCTTCCATGATTCCCGACGCTAATAGCGGCCGAGAGAAAAGCAGCGGCTCGAACGCTACAGCGGATACAGTGTTCGAACTTCCGTTGTTATAGGAGTATCGAGAATTACCGATTCGAAGGGAATTGACCCGGATCGGTGTTTCGACGAAAGGACGATTGCCATAAACTGGATACCGGGGGAGAACGGTGGGAGGAGAGTAGGGGCAGAACAAAAGCGTCCAAGTACGCAAGAGAAGAACATCAGTTTTAGGAGAAGGCGAGCCTCGTCGAGTGCTGTGCAGCCACGCGGCGGAAGGCCTCCGGCGTATTTTGCATATTTATCATTCGCCGAAAGAAGAATCCGCCGCGCCGGTGACTAGTGTCTCGCGGTAATTGATTTAAGCGACGCGCCACGTCCCGCTGTAACGCAGGTTTCGTTGGCCAATCGGCGCGAGCGGTTTCCGCGAAAAAATTCCCTTTCTTGGGACGCAAGTGGACCCATCGCAACGATTCAAAACGGGTTCCATAGTTTCGAACGTAAGTTAAACATCGGACCGGATACCGAGTCTGAACGTACATCGCACGTTTCGTTCTACAGTCTACACAGTCTACACAGTCTACACAGTCTACACAGTCTACACAGTCTACACAGTCTACAGTGACGGACCGAAGAGAAAATTGAAAACTGATTTTGATGTCCGTTTCTACGCTTCTTTATAAAATCAGACTTGCAAAGAATTTTTTAATACGATAAAAGTACGATCGCTGGATCTCAAATGTTCATTTAATCCCGCTTTATGCAATCGCCGAGCGTAATGCATCTAATCCGCAGCCTCAGTTATGTAATTTAAAACAAACGATTAGGTAATTTGACTTCTTCGATAATCGACAGTCGATACTTGTTTCCTGTGATTCAATTCAATTGAGTTTTTGTTCTGCTTCGAACAATGTACGAGAACAGTGCAATCGTGTAAAGAATGTGAAATGCCTCGCGATTACGAAGAATGACTAACGTTTCTCACCTGTTGCATCCGTTCTATTTGTTCCAGGTGTTCTTGAATCAGCGGGAAAAGGATGTGGTAGAAATTTTAGTCGGCGCCAAGACCAATGGCGCGACACCATTGGTGATGGCCTGTCGAAACGGGCATTACGACGTAGCTGAATACCTGATCGAAAAATGTGGAGCGAACATCGAGCAGTCCGGGTCAGGTAATGTATAGTCGTGCCATCGCTGCGAATTGCACGGGTCGAACATTTTTGCAAACTTGCAGAATTACGCGAAAAAAGAAAACATCGTAATTTCCATGTGTTATCGAGAAATTTTTTAAATTCTAATATTTTAAATTCTAATTTGTTGAATTCTAATTTGTTAAATTCTAATTATTTGTTTGTTCCTTGCAATAGTGGTCTTCGACGGCGACACGATAGGAGGCGCCAGTCCCTTATGGTGTGCATCGGCTGCTGGCCACTTGGCCCTTGTCAAGTTGCTGGTGAAGAAAGGTGCCCAGGTGAATACGCCCACTCTAACAAGATCCACACCTCTGCGAGCAGCTTGCTTCGACGGCTATTTCGACATCGTCAAACTTCTGGTCAATCATGGCGCCGGTACGTACGCGTTTCAGAAGAATCCAAGTATTCTCAAGCGATTTATGTGGACAGGTTTGCGTCTCGAAAACAAATTGTGCAGGATGATTCGGTCGAGTACGCCACATAAATGATTTGTTACATGAAAACATGGTTGAGACAAAAGTTGTACGTACAGTTGTTGCAAGAGTAGCATAGAATATTCTATTTTCATTCCGTTCGTAGTTAACGACTACAGGCAACCCCATTATAGGAAGAGGATATTATTTCTGACCACGATCGTAGCAATCTTGATAGATTACTATTTTCTGATTCGTATACTCCTATTGTCCTGCTCGCGCTATAGCGAGCCTTCTATGTATATAGAGAGCAACGGTCGTCTATTCTTACCATTCCGTAAATAGAGAAGAAAAACCAATCAACTGCGAACGTGCCTTCTGATTGCAGACATCGAGATCGCGAATCTCCATGGTCACACGAGTCTAATGATCGCCTGCTTCAAAGGCCACATTAATATCGTCAGATACCTGCTCGCCCTCAAAGCGGACGTTAATCGGAAATCCGCGAGGGGCAACACGGCGCTTCACGACGGCGCAGAGAGCGGATCGTTGGAGATCGTGAAGATGTTGATCAAGTATGGGGCCAAAATGGATGCTGATTACTGTGGGATGACGCCGCTCCTCACGGCAGCTATAACAGGTTATAGCAATAGTGACATCACGATTAGACCTGTTCTCTTTCCAAACAGTAACACGCTGTACGCTAAGAGAATAGTAGTCGATATCAATTTCATTCGTAGTTCCGTTAGTCCTCCGGTAGCAACGACTATTCGAAAGTTCTCAGTGTTTCGAATTAAAGAAACGCGTTTTTCTTCAGAGGCAGTTCAATTCTCATGGGACAATTGTTTCAACAGGACATAGACACATCGTCGAATACTTTATCAACATACCTCATCTGGTAAGCCGGGAGGAACATATCGACGCGCTCGAGCTTTTGGGTGCTACCTACATGGATAAAAAGAGAGACATGGTAGGCGCTTTGGAACTTTGGACACGAGCGATGACCGAAAGGTGTGTACCATCTTTTAACAACGATCGGTCGCGTCTCACATTACCGATCGTTTCGATTATCAATCGTGAAAGCGTTTATACATTTACCGTTTCAGATACCATCCGGATCATCCGCCGATACCGAAACCAACCTCGGAACCCACGGTTGCAGCTTACAACTTTGCTCGAGAGATCTCTAACCCTGAAGTGCTCAGCGAGCTAAACGATCCGGATGAAATACGGATGCAAGCGCTTGTAATTCGTGAACGAATATTAGGGCCGGGTCATCCTGACACTCATTATTGCATTCGCTACAGAGGAGCGGTTTACGCCGATGGTGGACAGTTTAACCGTTGCATTGAACTATGGAATTACGCCTTGGACGTACAGCAAAGCGTTTTGGAGCCGTTGGATCCCTTGACTCAAACTTCGTTTAGCAATTTCAACGATCTTTTCAATTTCATGTTACGCCGACAGAGCGATGCGGAGCGTAAAGTTGCTCCATTGGTTTCGAGGGAGGAGATCCTTAGAGTGTTCAAGAAAGCTGTAAGTCTCTGATATAAAAGTGTGCGACAGAGTTCATTAGCAAATCCAGTACGAGATGGTCTATATAAAGTGTCTCATTTGTTACGCAGGTGATGGAAGTGAAGCTAGGAAAGAAAATGTTGAACAAAGGTTGCGAAATCAACTTACAGTTTAGTAAAGTTCTCGTGATCGCTTTGCATCTGGCGTGTCTATCGACGCTTGATTTTCCGGAAGAGGGTTCTGACGAATACACCGTTCTGCACGAAGCGATCTACGAATTAGTTCGAATAAAATTTGTAAGTCCGACTAACCGTACAGTTGGAAGCATAACTGATCACAGGTACACGCACGCGCGCGCGCGCACACACACACACACACACACACACACACGCACGCACGCACACACACACACACTTTAAATCAGAATAACTTTTTTATGAATCGACCAAACGACTGCAATTTCACTGTAAGACTGGAAGAATTAGTTTAGCAAACAACATCTAATAAATATGTTGTAAAAATACATTTGTCGGAATTGTGAAAAACAATAGTAAATATTGATTTTTACAACTTTTTTTAATTTGGGCAATTGATAAAAAATTTTCTACCTGATTTGCAACCAATTGGAGTGAAATACAAATTGATTTTCTTTCTTAATACTATGTTCAATGGGTCGAAAATAATATAACAGTGTTTTTAAATTCTTCTAATATTCTCACTGTCTTACAAGTGCACCTATTCATTTTTGCCATAATGCATCAAATCCGCTGTCCAGTGATCAGTTATGCTCCTAACTTTATTTCGTTTATCTAAATAAAAGTTAGTTGAAGTTTTCATTGGATCTCGAGGCTCATGGTGTTCTTTTTCCAGGTTCCTCACGTGCTGCACGTGATTTGTAGCGGCCAAGGCACGTCCATCGGTAAATATTCGAGTTCCAAGTTTCCATCGACGAATCTAGCAAAAGCTCTCATAAAAGTTGGCGCCGATGTGAATGCAAAAGATAACGAAGGGAACACGCCGTTGCATTTTGCTGCTCAGTCACACATCCTGTTATGGCGGCAAGATCTTATTATCACTCTCCTCGAGGCAGGTGCTCACATCGACGCCGTTAACAACGACGGTGAATCGTTCGAAACGTTGGCACGCGACAAACGCCTCTACCATTCTGTCAAGCCGATAAAGTACATTACGCTCGCGTGTCTGGCGGCCAGAATAGTCAAAAGAACGCATAGGCTAACAGAAGTTCCGAAGCATCTCCGATCGTTCGTTCAAATGCATTAATGGTGTTTAGCTAATGCACGCGACACCGAGGATGTCACGAATGTTGTTTTTCAAATGCCGCGAAAGAATTGAATTTGTTTACTAAAGATGAAAGAATCGGCGACGAAGATTTACATCCTTTCGAATAGTGAACCTACGCTAGAAATAAGTTTCTGAATGGGAAAGTGTGACATCTGCCACCACCCCCTTCCCCCTAAGAGACCTGACATTACTATACATGTGATAATACAATTAAAAACAGTGCACTTAATATAGAAACGTGCTCCGAGAAACGTCTCCTTCGATATTCGGGTTTTCAATTCCTGAGAATCGTCGACATACATTAATCGCGTGAGTCTGTTTTTGCAGGAACTTATAAAAGCAAAAGAAAAACACGATAATCTTGTATAAAAAATTTCAGATACTCTTGTTACAAGTGACTTTTTTAAAGGCAGAGAAATATATAAGAAATATTCTAGTGCACATTCGATACACACGGTGATAAATCAGCGAAGGATATTGAAATCTTTGAAACAGAGAATCTAGGAGATAAGTTATTGGGGTCGATTGTAATGACTTAGAAATATCGATCAATGTGATTTTATTATTGTATACTTGGCTGACCAGCCATCTCCCTTATACATAAACCCCACACGAGCCATAATTATACACATCACGTTGATACTATTTAGTCATAACATGAATGTATGTTAAATCAGAGAAAGTTGTGTAATTGTGGAAAAACAAAAATCAATCTTATATTCACCGTTGTATAAAGAAATAAAAAAGGGATAAGATCGCGTAATACACCAATTTTTTCCGTATAGAACGATTTAGCGTGAAATATGAATTATGCAGTGTCGTCGGGAAAAAAATCATTCATGCTTTTCCTTTTCTTAGAGCTGTGTGTATTATTTTGATGGACTCGGAGTTCTATGCGCAGTTCATTTGTGAACTATTCAGTGACATCGATCCTTAAGTTTAATTTTATTCGAAATGTGATAAACATATACATATGTATACATATTACATATGACAAACAAACAAACAAACACACACACACACACACACACGATATTAGATTATACTTATTACACAGAATTATACTTATACATAAAAATCCTCATAAGCAAAGTGTTTAAGTAAGGTGCTTTTTTTGAAAACGGTTATACACTTGCACTTGAGAATAAATAGCACGATTATAGGACAGATCGTAAGCGAGGAAGGGAGAATATAGAATTTCATTGATCATTTGTTGTTCAGTTTAGTAATTTTATACTTCTTGGAAAAGTTTACATTTCATAATCGCATGTATACATTATACACTTTTACGTAAGATAGTTTTACATGAACCCTAGAATCCTCTACAAAAAAAGTATCTTACGTTTAAAACCACTCAGTTTATTAACTGTTTTGTAATGTAAAGACTGTGAAAATACAGGTGTGATTAATAATATACCGATACGTTTATTTAATTTTATTTACTCTTAGTAGTATTAGTCAGAGTTAGTCGGACGGGCCGGGGATTTCGGCATTTCCACCAGGAGTTGTCGGGCTTCGGGACCAGTAGGACCAAGAGGAGACCCTTCTTCTTATCTAACTACGATACACGTTTAATGTTGTAATTTTTTTCGTGAAGAATAAAGAATATTAATTACAACAGTCAATGTGTTCTTTATTCCCCACCCAGTCAATGAAATTTTCGTCCGACTAACTTGTTCATGAGTTATACTACTGAAATTCGGATACCTCCTTCGACATTCATGTTCTCCTAATATAAAGTTCAATTTGGGTGGTTTTCGACGATTTTTGGGATTGTATTAGGAGAATATGATATCGAAGGAGGTATTCGGATTTCAGTAGTACAACTCAACGTCAAGTCAGAAGGTTGAAAATTTTCGAAATTCTCAAAAATTATCAGGAGTATCAGAACATGATATCGAAGGAGGTATCCGAATTTCAGTAGTACAACTCAAGGACAAGTCAAAAGGCCGAAAATTGTCAGAAATTTTCATAAACCTCGAAAAATGAACTTTGTATTAGGAGAATATGATAGCGGAGGAGGTTGGACGTAAATTTTTGCGAAAATAAAGAAAGATGTTCTTTTTTTTATAACATTATCCTTATTTATTCATTGTAGATTGATACATATAATTTTTGTATTGTACGTGTACATAACTTTTATTCTAAATATATTTATAACAAGAATGTCGACTGGCTCAGAGAGACTGAGAGAGACTGACCTTTGGACACCGACGAGATACTATGATACTATTAAAGACTGCCAGCCTCTGTGGTATTCAGCAACATAGGCAAGTAGGCACAGGTAGACGCGGAGATAACGTCCCAGATAGCACAAAGCTTGCTGAAAGACGTCTTTTATACGCCTGCCGCAAACTGTAAGTACGTCTTAAAGACGTACGTAAAGACTTTTTTTCGTCTTTAACTCGTCTTTAATTGGTCTTTGACACGTCTTTGTTACAAAAGTTACGTCTTACAGACTGCTTTTATACGACTTTCGCGCGACTTACAGACGCCTTTTTGTTTGTCTAAAAAGCTGCCTAAAAGACGTCGGTTTAAGACGTCTAAAAAGTCACCCAAAAGACGGCTAAAATAATCTTCAAATTATAAATAAAGTTATAACAAAAATTAGAAACTATATATATACATATAGAATACTACTTTCTATGCACTGATTGAGGGAATATTCCTCTTTGTCTTCGAAAATATCTTATTACAATTCAGAAATTTTTATACCGTTGGGCGGGATTCGAACTCGAAGACTACCGTTCACTGGATTCTTATAAAGGATCAAATCATATCGGATCATGTAATTATTAGAAGAGATAAACTTCTATTAAAAATGAAACCTGAATATATGTAGGCTCAAATGATACACTATCATAAATTGTTATAAATAAATATATGTACTAGTGCACTACTACATGTATAATATAATACTTGTATACTTCCATTAGCTAGAGATTACAACAATACCGATTTTGACTACTAAGAAACTCTAAGCAGTTTTTGGATTATTGTGTGCACTAACACATAGTTATGTACGGACCGACGGCTCCAGAAAGACGACTTTTTAGACGTGTAAAAGACGCCTTTTTTGAAGCCGTCTTTTTCACGGCAAAAATGAGACGCAAAAAAGCTGTCTGCCTTCAGCCGTAAAAACGACGGTTCCAAAAAGACGACTTTACAGATGTGTAAAAGACGCCTTTTTGAAGCCGTCTTTTTCACGGCAAAAATGAGACGCAAAAAAGCCGTCTGCCTTCAGCCGTAAAAACGACGGCTCCAAAAAGGCGACTTTTTAGACGTGTAAAAGACGCCTTTTTAAAGCCGTCTTTTTCACGGAAAAAATGAGACGCAAAAAAGTCGTCTTTTTGGAGCCGTAAAAACGACGACTTTTTAGACGTGTAAAAGACGTCTGTATGGGCCGTAAGACGTAAAGACGTAAAAAAGACGAGAAAACGACGACTTAAAGACGGACTGTGCTATCTGGGGTGGAACTAACAGAGATCTGAAACATACGTCACCGATGAGATCCGGCAACCGCTTCTCTGAGCCACTGAAATTCTCAAGACCACGATTGGAAGAGATTACGAAAGGCAACATTGTAACGCATTGCCTATTAATAAAGAACGATCAGATCCAAACTCTCCTATTATTAAAAATATCAGAATGAAAATATTACCAGCCGATTGGAGATGTTTTTCTGATGAAAACGAATCTAAATACGATATAAATGCGAGAAGAAAGAAAATTAAATTAGTATTGAAAAATTTTATGGAAAACGTGGTTTCGGCAACGAATCTTGCTTAGTCTAGGACTGGACTAGTTTGATCGAACTCGATGAATGTGTAATGTCTGAGTCTGTACGTGTCGTACTGTTGCGTTCGTCGTTTATGTATTTTACATATCGTTTTATATTTTATTATTTTATTATATTTCACGTCGTTTATGTATTCTACGTTCTGCGTATAAGTGCTAAAATAGATCGACATCTCGCGATAAACGATCTACTACATAATAATTTATTATTATTAATTTTATTTTTTTTATTAATTAATATTTGCAAGATTTTTTTTTGTAGCTAAAATTTATGTTGTTCAAATGAAATATACACAAAAATATTTTTTTTAAATTCGGTTACAAGATATATTCAAAAGAGACGCGTATTAATAGTGTTAGAAAATTGTAGGAATGCGAATAATAATTATATATACGTGTGGAGTAAACTTATTTACGTTCAAAATTTATGAAAACTATTTCTACCATTTGAAAATTTGGTATCTATGTTTATTAATATTGTACTGATTGTAGGACGGTCGAGAGGTTAAAAATAAACTGTAGTCAGGTTTAGCAGTGGATGAAAAATATATATATTGTAAGGGTCGGTTACGATCGGCTAGATACGCTAGGACTTGGCTGTTACTCGGAGTTCTTCTTTGACGCTACTTCGATCCCTGACAGATATCTTGTCGTTTCGACACGCTGCGTCTTTTGTACATATCCCTAAGTGGGCGTTTTCCTATGACACCCAATCGCTAGGTGTTTTGGTCAAAAACCCGCCCTCCGAAATCAGTGGAGTAAGGGAAGGTCATAACCGTAGGGTTACTGTCGTCTCTAGCTTTCCGTCAACCATCTGGGGTTTCGTCCGGGGTACACGAGTTTTATGGTGCGTTCGTCACGAATAAACTTGGGACTCTTGGCAAATTTAGGAAATCGTTTTAAGTCCCCCAATTGACTAAATGTCACGTCTGCACCCTAAAACTCGCTTCCCGTCTCTCTTTGCTCGGACCTTTCACCCCTACTTCGGTCCTTCTACCTAAAAAATGCCTACATGATAAAGATAATTGTAGATATATAACATAATAAAATCAAATTAAAAATTATAATTTGAACATATACATAGTCATAACATCACAGACACAACTCGTTAGTAGTCGTTAGCCATTTGTATTTGATCGCTTTCGTGGATCTAGTTACAACATTTTTCGTTCGTCGGCGTAGAGGGCGTAAGAAAACCAATTGTTATTGTGTGAGACACGAAACGCCATATGGGAGAGAGAGAGAGAGAGAGAGAGAGAGAGATAAGAGAGATAGAGATTGTTTTTAAAACTATTAATTTCTCTTTCTTAAAAATGATGTGACATCTGATCCTCTATGGTGCGGAAGGGGGAAATCCGATCTACTGTGGGTGCAGGATCTGATCCAGGCTAAGCGTCCGCTCTACCGTAGGTGTAGGATCTGATCCAAGCTAAACGTGGGAGGGGGAAATCCGCTCTACCGTGGGTGATGGATCTGATCTAGGTTAAAAGTGGGAGGGGGAAATCCGCTCTACCGTGGGTGCGGGATCTGATCCAGGCTAGGATTCTTTGTGGGGGCAGCACTATACCAGTGGCATCGAAAACCCGGGCGTGAGCACTCTCCTATCCTCTCTGGTAATACTGGTAATACCAATTGCCCAGGTCTCACCGTGAGAAGGTTGCTGCACAAGAGACCCATGAAGAGACCCGAAAGGGAGTCGGAAGTTCTGACCAGTTCTAACTCAGAACGTATGCAATATTCCTTCTGGCTCCCTTTCTGACAACGACGAACTTATACTAAATTACGTAGGTATGACGAGTAATTATGACAGAGCAAAACGTGTGAATCGGAGAACCAAAGGGGGACCAAAAGCGAATCAGGCAAAAGGCTCTGATTCTTTCAAAGTGAGAAACAACAACAAACCAGAGCAGAAGGCTCGACGTTCGCCGATCTCTGGCGGCACGTGCGCAACGGGAGCCATGCACGACGCTCTCACGCCATCGAATATCGATGGATGTCGATCGCCGGAACCAGAGAGTAAATGAGAGTGCTCACGCCCGGGCTTTGGCCGTGCCACT